>CAKNXH010049724.1:0-16921 GCA_932178445.1 Andricus quercusramuli
CTTTTGGTTTAAAATTCAACTATTTCAGTTTAAGATTTTTTTTTTAAATAAAAAATTTCTCTTTTTCGTTGAAAAATGAGCTTTTTTATTATAAATTCCTTTTTTTCTGTGGCTGAAAATTAATTTTTTTTTCTTGAAAATTTAACTATTCCAGCTAAAACTTTAACTATTTTTGTGAAATTTTGGTTTGTTTGTTTGAAAATTAAGTTTTTTAACTAAAACTTTTTTTTAAAATGAAAATCCAATTATTGGAAGTAAAGATTCATCATTTTAGTTGGAAATTATGTTTTTTTTTTTGCTAATAACTGATCTTTTTCAGTTCAAAGTTCAACTGCTTAGTTGAGAATTCATGTATTGTCTTGAAAATTCGTTCTTTTCAGAAGAAAATTAATTTCCATGAAAAGTCGTATTTTTTGGTTGAAATAACAACTACAAAATTTTTCTTTCAGAATTCATCTTTTTTTGGTTAAAGATTCATCATATTAATTGAAGATTCATCCCTTTTGTTGAAAAATGATCTAAAAAATTCAACTATGTATTTAATTTTTGATTGAAAAATTATCTTTTTTAGTTGAAAATTCGTCTGTTTTGTTAGTAATTAATCTTCTTGCTTGAAAATTCATCGTTTTGGTTTAAAATACAATACTTCCAGTAGAAGATCATAATTTTAGTTGAAAACTCATCATTTTGTTTGAAAATCTATTTTTTTGAATATATTTTTTTTGTTCAAAATTATTTTTTTAACTGAAAATTTAACTAGTCAATTTTTTGTTGACGGTTTATCTTTTTTAGTTGAAAATTTATGTATTTTGTTGAAAATTCGTCTTTTTTGGTAGAAATTAATCTTTTTGGTTGAAAATTCAATCTTTTGGTTTAAAATTCAACTATTTCAGTTTAAGATTCATTCCTTAAATTAAAAATTCATCTCTTTCGTTGAAATGTGAGCTATTTTATTGAAAATTCCTTTTTTCTGTGGCTGAAAATTAATATTTTTCTTGAAAATTTAACTATTCCAGCTACAACTTTATATGTTTTTGTGAAATTTTTTTTTTTTTTTAATCATTTTTCTTAACTAAACCTTTTTTTTAGTTGAAAATCCATTTATTCTAAGTCTTTTTGGTAGAAAATGAATCTTTTTGGCTTAAAAATCTACTATTCCAGTTGAAGATTAATAATTTTAGTTGAAAATTCATTAGTTGTGTAGAGAATACATTTTTTTACTGAAAATTTAACTATTCCATTTTGGTTTCGAAATTCGTCTTTTTAGGTCAAAAATTCAAATATTTGGTTTAAAATGGTTGAGAATTCGGGTATTTTGTTTGGTTTAAAATTAATCTCTTTTTTGTTGTTGAAAATTCAACCATTTGGTTGCGAATTCATGTATTATGATAAAAAATCATCTTTTTGGTTGAAAATTAAACTTTCTGTTTGAAAATTAATATTCTTTTTTGTAAATTAATTTTTTTGATCGACAAATTCATATATTCTAAATAATTTTAATTTTCATTTTTGGTTGGAAATTTATCTTTTTTTGTTATAAATTCAACTATTTGGTTTAAAATGGATCTTTTTTACTTCAAAACTCAACTATTTGGCTGAGAATTAATATATTTGGTTGAAAATCGTATTTTTTGGTACAAAATTAATCTTTTTGGTCTGAAATTCAATTACTCGAGTTAATCATTCATAATTTTAGCTGAAAATTCATCTTTTTGGTTAAAAATTCAACTATTCCAGTTGGAGATTCATCAGTTTAGTAGAAAATTCATTAGTTTGGTTGATTTTTTTTAGTTGAAAATTCAACTATTTGGTTTAAAATGGATCTTTTTTAGTTGAAAATTCAACTATTTGGTTAAGAATTAATCAATTGTGTTGAAAAATCGTCTTTGTGTTAGAAACTTATACTTTTTGTTTGAAAATTAATCTTCTTGTTTGTAAATTTATTTTTTTGGTTGAAAATTCAAGTATGAGATTCTTAACCATAATAATAAAATGAAATTTAACTTTAATTTATCGAAAATTCCCTAACTCTGTCAGGTTTTCCCTGACATTCCCTGACTTTCTGGAATTACCTAACGTGTAGCAACTCTGTAATTAAAAAAAAAACTATACATTTATTTCACTTTCGATTGTTTTCGTAAAAACATATATATTAAGTATGATATTTATTTGTTTGAACAATAAATGCTTTAAATTCTCTTTAATGCTTTATAAATGCTATGTTCGAGCTTAATGGATGATCATATTCTCGAGAGCATTTGCTCAACATAAATTGTTGGACATTTAAGAGCTCTACACCCTGATTCCCGGTCGTTTTCTAGTTCTCCCGATTTCCTGGTATGATTCAAAAATATATTTCTGATAGAAAATAGCCGTAATTAAAAAAATCTTAACAATTGCAGAAGGAGCAGACGGACCAAGAAAAATCGGATATGCTGGAAGTTGGCTTGAGAGTAGTCCGGGGCAAGGATTGGAAATGGGGCGACCAGGACGGAGGCGAAGGTCACGCTGGGACAGTGGTTGAAATTGGCAAACCCTACGATGCAAATAGTGCAGGTTCGGTCCCAGTTACTGGTGACAAGACACCAGATAAAACGGTAATTGTCCAGTGGGATCATGGTCCAAGGAGCAATTATCGAGTCGGATACCATGACTCTTATGACTTGCTCCTTTACGACAATGCACCAATCGGCGTCAAGCATCCCAACATAATTTGCGACGGATGCAAGAGACACGGTATTTTTGGAATAAGGTGGAAGTGTGCACAGTGCTTTGATTACGATCTCTGCACTCAGTGTTACATGGCGGATGAACACGATTTAAGTCACACGTTTCAAAGATTCCAAACTACCAACTCTGCCGGGTAAGTGCCCTGAAAATTACTCTCTTGAATCTTTCTCATTCTGACTAACACACTTTGTAGGGTTCAACTAACTCCGAGAGAAGGTTGCACAAAAGTGATGCTGAAGGGAATTTTCATTGGAGCGAAAGTAACTCGAGGAACGGACTGGGAATGGGGAAATCAAGACGGAGGACGAGGTATTTACGAATTTCATGATTTTCGTCATGTTGAACTCGGTGTTCGTAGGTGAGTGTCGGTGTCAGTCCGACACTATCCTACGTTCCTTAAGGATTCGTCCCTAAAGTTCGAATGTGGTCAGTGCATAAACCATTTTACAATTCTCCTTTTCAAAAAAAAAAAAAAAAGGAAAAAATCTGGGAGAAACCAAATGAAAATGTGCCAACTCATGGAGACCAAATAAAAAGGTTCTACAAAGTTGAGTGTGCTGATGTTGACAATACAGTTTATATGGAATTTTGAAGCTTCGAGAGTTTGTCACACGAGTTAGCATCTTTTCATTTTGCTTCCACTAGTTAGCACCTTTTTATTTGGCCTCTCCGAGATGGAACCTTTTCATTTGGACACGTCAAACTTTGATTTTAAGGTCCTTGAATATAGGATTTTCGGACAGATTATGCCAATCATAATCCCGTGAGCATTTTTAAGACCAAAAACAAAAATCCATCGGGCCCTTTTTTTAAAAAGTCGACTTTTAATTCAAAGTATTTAAAAATACTAAAAATTTAATTGCAAGATCCTTGGATATAGGAATTTCTAACTAATTGTGGTAGTCTGTAATCCTACGGACATTCTGTGACCAGAAACAGAAAATCCACCGGGCCCTTTTTGAAAAAAATCGACTTTCATGTTCACAGTATTTAAAAGTAAAAAAATCGAAATATTTAATTGCAAGGTCCTATAATATGGAATTTTTCAACTAATTTTGGTAGTCTGTAATCCTAAAAACATTTAAAAACCAGAATCAAAATAATTCACCGTGCCCTTTTTCAAAAAAGTCGACTTTTATGTTCAGAGTGTTTAAAAATAAATAAAAAATTCTTAAAATGTAATTGCAAGGTACATTATAATTTTACAACTAATTATGGTAGTCGGTAATCATACCAAAGTTTTAAGACCAAAAGCAAAAAAACCTCCATCGGGCCCTTTTTTCAAAAAGTCTACTTTTATGTTCATAGTATTTAAAAATAAAAAAAGTCGATAAATTTAATTGCAAGGTCCTATAATATGGAATTTCCCAACTAATTATGGTAGTGTGTAATCCTAAAAACATTTTAAAACCAGAATCAAAATAGTCCACCGCGCTCTTTTTAAAAAAAGTCGACTTTTATGTTCAAAGTATTTAAAGAAATGTCTAATTAGAAAAAATTAATTACGAGGTCTTGGAATATGGAATTTTCCTACTAATTATCGTAGTTTTTAATCCTATCATCATTAATAAGACCAGAAACAAACAAAAAGTCCACTTGGCCCTTTTTGAAGAAAAAAAGTCGAATTTTATGTTCAGAGTGTTTAAAAATAAGTAAAAAATTCTTAAAATTTAATTGCAAGGTACATTAGAATTTTACAACTAATCATGGTAGTCGGTAATCATACCAACGTTTTAAGACCAAAAGCAAAAAAAACTCCATCGGGTCCTTTTTTTTTTTAAGTCGAAATTATGTTCATAGTATTTAAAAATAAAAAATCGATAAATTTAATTGCAAAGTCCTATAATATGTAATTTCCCAACTAATTATGGTAGTGTGTATTCCTAAAAACCTTTTAAAACCAGAATCAAAATAATCCACCGCGCTTTTTTTCAAAAAAGTCGACTTTTATGTTCACAGTATTTAGAAATAAAAAAATCGAAAAATTTAATTGCAAGGTTCTATAATATGAGATTTTTCAACCAATTATGGTAGTGTGTAATCCTAAAAACATTTTAAAACTAGAATCAAAATAATCCACCGCGCTCTTTTTTAAAAAAGTCGACTTTTATGTTCAAAGTATTTAAAGAAATGTCTAATTAGAAAAAATTAATTACGAGGTTCTATAATATGGGATTTTTCAACTAATTATGGTAGTGTGTAATCCTAAAAACATTTTAAAACCAGAATCAAAATAATCCACCGCGCTCTTTTTCAAAAAAGTCGACTTTTATGTTCACAGTATTTAAAATTAAAAAAATTGAAAAATTTAATTGCAAGGTTCTATAATATGAGATTTTTCAACTAATTATGGTAATCTGTAATCCTAAAAACATTTAAAACCCAGAATCAAAATAATTCACCGGGCCCTTTTTCAAAAAAGTCGACTTTTATGTTCAAAGTATTTAAAGAAATTCCTAATTAGAAAAAATTATTTACGAGGTCTGGAATATGGAATTTTCCTACTAATTATCGTAGTTTTTAATCCTATCATCATTAATAAGACCAGAAACAAAAAAAAAGTCCAGTTGGCCATTTTTGAAAAAAAGTCAAATTTTATGTTCTTAGTGTTTAAAAATAAATAAAAAATTCTTAAAATGTAATTGCAAGGTACATTAGAATTGTACAACTAATTATGGTAGTCGGTAATCATACCAAAGTTTTAAGACCAAAAGCAAAAAAAACTCCATCGGGCCGTTTTTTTTTAAAGTCGACTTTTATGTTCATAGTATTTAAAAATAAAAAAATCGATAAATTTAATGGCAAAGTCCTATAATATGAAATTTCCCAACTAATTATGGCAGTTTTTAATCCTAAAAACATTTTAAAACCAGAATCAAAATAATCCACCGCGCTCTTTTCGAAAGAAGTCGACTTTTATGTTCAAAGTATTTTTTTTAAATTTGTAATTATAAAAATTTAATTACGAGGTCTTGGAATATGGGATTTTCCAACTAATTATGGTAGTTTATAATCCTACCGACAGTTTAAAAGCAGAAACAAAAAAATTCACCGGGCCCTTTTGGAAAAAAGTCAACTTTTAAGTTCAAAGCATTACATTTTTTTTAATTATAAAAATTTAATTACAAGATCCTGGAATATGGAATTTTCCAACTGATTATGGTAGTCTGTATTCCTACTACCTAACATTTTAAGACCAGAAACAAGAAAATTCACTAGGTCCTTTTTGAAAAAAGTCGACTCTTATGTTTAAAGTATCAACCTTTTTTTAAATTGTAAAAATGTAATTACGAGGTCCTGGAATATGAGATTTTTCAACTAATTATGGTAGTCTGTAATCCTAGTAACTAACATTTTGAGACCAAAAACAAGAAAATCCACTGGGTCCTTATTGAAAAAGGTTTATTTTTACGTTAAAAGTATTACAAAAAAATTTGCTAAATGTAAAAATTTAACTGCGAGGTCTTGGAACATGGATTTTCCAACTTATTATGGTAGTTTGTGATCCTCTCAGACATCGTAATTAAATTTTTATAATTTAAAGAAATTTGTAATACTTGGAACATAAAAAACAACTTTTATGTTCAAAGTATGAAATTTTTTTGTTTAATTATAAAAATTTAATTTTAAAGTCATTCAATATGGGATTTTTCAACTAATTATGGTATCCGTAATCCTAAAAACATTTCAAAACCAGAATCAAAACAATCCACCGGGACTTTTTTGAAAAAAGTCGACCTTCATGGTCGAAGTATTTAAATATTAAAAAATCATAATTTTCACTTCTTTTTTGTTAATATCAACAATTACGCATTCTAAAACAAGAATGTTGCAATTACATTTTTAGATTTTTTTTAGTTTCAAAGATTTTGAACATAAAAATCGACTTTTTTCAAAAAGGGTCTTATGAATTTTTTGTTTCTGTTCTTAAAAAATCCGTGGGGTTATAGACTACTAAGAAAATCGACTTTATAGTTTTAATTCGAGTGGAGGTTATGTTTTGATACTAATACTTGAATTTTTTTAAAGGTTAAAATATATAGTTTAGGGACCCTTTTTTCATAAATGGGATAAACTTATTAAAAAGTGCTTCTTTCGATTGATTGGTTGATCAATTGAACAAATAACGTTATTTATTGAATTTAAATATTTGTTGTGCACAATATAGCTAAATAAATACATAACAAGAACAAAAATATAAGTTCAAAACAATTATTTCCGTTCTTTCAAGTTATTTAGTATTATTCAGTTTGTATCACTTTCATATTGACAACTTCGAAAAATTTCTCTAAAGCCGATTTTGATCCTTTTTGTATAAAATTTTCATTTTTGAATACTTTAAACAATTTTTAATTGTTCTTAACTTTTGTAAATGTCAGAATATCAACATGAACTTGATATACTATTTATAAAAGTCGTGCCTGAGTTGATTTCAGCCATTGCTGGAAAAGGGGCCTATGGGCCCTTTTTTATCAATGGCTTCAATTAAAGTTGGTGGAGCCTCACCATTTGAATAATTAAAAACTGAAAGTTGTGCAATAATTGATTAAAAATTAATTAAGCATTTCATCCATTGCTGGAAAAGGGGCCCTTTTTTTATCAACGGCTTCAATTAAAGTTGGTGGAGGCCCGCCGTGTGGATAATTCAAAATTTAAAATTGTTTAATAATTGATTTAAAAATAATTAATAATTTTAACTTTTTTAACCATTGCTGGAAAAGGGGTCTATGGCCCCTTTTTTCATAAATGGCTTTAAATAAAGTTGGTGGAGCCCCGCCGTATGAATAATTGAAAACAGAAAATTGTTTGATAATTGATTGAAAATTAATTAATCATTTTAACTATTGCTGGAAAAGGGGCATATGGGCCCTTTTTTATCAATGGCTTCAATTAAAGTTGGTGGAGCCCCACCATTTGAATAATTAAAAACTGAAAGTTGTGTAACAATTGATTTAAAATTAATGAAGCATTTCATCCATTGCTGGAAAAGGTGCCTATGGGCCCTTTTTTATCAATGGCTTCAATTAAAGTTGGTGGAGGCCCGCCGTGTGAATAATTCAAAATTTAAAATTGTTTAATAATTGATTTAAAAATAATTAATAATTTCAACTATTTTAACCATTGCTGGAAAAGGGGTCTATGGCCCCTTTTTTCATAAATGGCTTCAATTAAAGTTGGTGGAGCCCAGCCGTATGAATAATTGAAAACTGAAAATTGTTTGATAATTGATTGAAAATTAATTAAGCATTTCAACTTTTGCTGGAAAAGGGGCATATGGGCCTTTTTCCATAAATGATTTCAATTAATATATTCAGAGTAATAAAAAACTGAAAAATGTTTAATAATTGATTTAAAATTAATTAATCATTTTAACCATTGCTGTAAATGGGGTCTATGGGTCCTTTTTCCATCAATGGCTTCAATTAAAGTTGGTGGATCCCCCCGTGTGAATAATTTAAAACTGGAAATAGTTTAATAATTGATTTTAAATTAATTAATAATTTTAACCATTGTTGGACAATAGCCCTATGGGCTCTTTTTCCATCAATGACTTCAATTAAAGTTGGTGGAGCCCTGCCTTGTGAATAATTCGAAATAAAAAATTGTTTAATAATTGATTTAAAATCAATTAACCATTTTAATTATTTCTGGAAAAGGGGCCCATGGGCTTTTTCCCATCAATGGCTTCAATTAATATATTCAGAATAATTCAAAACTGAAATTTGTTTAATAATCGATTTAAAATTAATTAATCGTATTAACCATTGCTGGAAAAGGATTTTATGGGCCCTTTTTATGAATGGCTTCAATTAAAGTTGGTGGAGCCCCGCCGCGTGAATAATTAAAAACTTGAAATTGTCTTATAATCTATTCAAACTGAATTATTCATTTTAACCATTTTAACAATTAAAGTTGGTAGAGCCCCGCCGTGTGAATAATTGAAAACTGCAAATTGTTTAATAATTGATTCAAAATTAATTAATCATTTTAACCATTGCTAGAAAGGGGGTATGTGGGCCCTTTTTTCATCAATGGCTTCAATTAAAGTTGGTGGAGCCCCGGCGTGTGAACAATTTAGAACTGCAAATTGTGTAATAATTGATTCAAAATTAATTAAGTATTTAAACCATTGCTGGAAAAGGGCCATCTGGGCCCTTTTCCATCAATGGCTTCAATAAAAGTTTGTGGAGCCCCACCGTTTAAATAATTAAAAAGTGAAAATTGTGTAATAATTGATTCAAATTAATTAAGCATTTAAACCATTGCCGGAAAAGGGGCCTCTGGTCCCTTTTTTATCAGTGGCTTCAATTAAAGTTGGTGGAGCCCCGCCGTATGAATAATTGAAAACTGAAAATTGTTTGATAATTGATTTAAAATTAATTAAGCATTTTAACTATTGCTGGAAAAGGGGCATATGGACATTTGTCCTTAAATGACTTCAATTAATATATTTAGAGTAATAAAAAACTGAAAAATGTTCAATAATTGATTTAAAATTAATTAATCATTTTAACCATTGCTTTAAATGGGGTCTATGGGTCCTTTTTCCATCAATGGCTTCAATTAAAGTTGGTGGATCCCCCCGTGTGAATAATTTAAAACTGGAAATTGTTTAATAATTGATTTTAAATTAATCAATAATTGTAACCATTGTTGGACAAGCGTCCTATGGGCCCTTTTTCATAAATGGCTCCAATTAAAGTTGGTGGAGCTGCGCCGTGTGAATAATTCGAAGCTAAAAATTGTTTAATAATTGATTTAAAATTAATTAACCATTTTAATCATTTCTGGAAAAGGGGCCTATGGGCTTTTTTCGCATCAATGGCTTTAATTATTATATCCAGAATAATTCAAAACTGAAATTTGTTTAATAATTGATTTAAAATTAATTAATCTTGTTAACCATTGCTGGAGAAGGGGTTTATGGGCCCTTTTTATTAATGGTTTCAATTGAAGTTGGTGGAGCCCCGTCGTGTGAATTATTAAAAACTTAAAATTGTTTAATAATCTGTTCAAAATTAATTATTCATTTTAACAATTTTAACAATTAAAGTTGGTAGAGCTCCGCCGTGTGAATAATTTAAAACTGAAAATGCTTTAATAATTGATTTTAAATTAATAATTTAACCTTTGTTGGACAAGGGTCGTATGGACCCTTTTTTCATAAATGGCTCCCATTAAAGTTGGCGGAGCTCCGCCGTGTGAATAATTGAAAATTGCAATTGTTTAATATTTGATTCAAAATTAATTAATCATTTTAACCATTGCTAGAAAGGGAGTCTGTGGGCCCTTTTTTCATAAATGGCTTCAATTAAAGTTGGTGGAGCCCCGCCGTGTGAATAATTCGAAACTAAAAATTGTTTAATAATTGATTTAAAATTAATTAACCATTTTAATCATTTCTGGAAAAGGGGCTCATGGGCTTTTTTCGCATCAATGGCTTCAATTATTATATTCAGAATAATTCAAAACTGAAATTTGTTTAATAATTGATTTAAAATTAATTAATCATGTTAACCATTGCTGGAGAAGGGGTTTATGGGCCCTTTTTATGAATGGCTTCAATTAAAGTTGGTGGAACCCCGCCTTGTGAATAATTTAAAACTGAAAAGTGTTTAATAATTGATTCAAAAGTAATTAATCATTTTAACCATTGCTAGAAAGGGGGTCTGTGGGCCCTTTTTTCATAAATTTCTTCAATTAAAGTTGGTGGAGCCCAGACGTGTGAACAATTTAAAACTGCAAATTGTTTAATAATTGATTTAAAATTAATTAACCCATTCAATCATTGCTGGGAAAGGGGTCCATGGGCTCTTTTTCGTACATGGCTTCAATTAAAGTTGATCTGGCCCCGCTATGTGAGTAATTGAAAACTGAAAGTTCTTTAATAATTGATTTAAAATTCATTAACCATTTTAACCATTGCTGGGAAAGGAACCCATGGGCTTTTTTCCATCAGTGGCTTAAATTAATATATTCAGAATAATTCAAAACTGAAAATTGATTAATAATAATTGATATAAAATTAATTAAGCATTTCAACCATTGCTGCAAAAGGGGCCTATGGGCCCTTTTTATCAATGACTTCAATTAAAGTTGGTGGAGCCCCGCTGTGTGAATAATTCAAAACTGCAAATTTTTTAATAATCTATTCAAAATTAATTATTCATTTTAACCATTGCTGGAAAAAAGGTCCATGGACTTTTCTCCATCAATGGCTTCAATCAATATATTCAGAATAATTCAAAACTGAAAATTGTTTAATAATTGATTTGAAATTAATTAATCATTTTAAGCATTTTAACTATTGCTGGAGAAGGGGTTTATGGACCCTTTTTCCAGCAGTGGCTTCAATTAAACTAGGTGGAGTCACGCCGTGTGAATAATTCAAAACTGAAAATTGTTAAATAATTTATTTTAAATTAATTAATAATTTGAACCATTGCTGGACAAGGGTCCTATGGGCCCTTTTTTATCAATGGCTTCAATTAAAGTTTGTCGAGCCGCGCCTAGTGAATAATTCAAAACTGAAAAGTGTTTAATAAAATTAATTAATCATTTTAACCATTTCAACCATTGCTGGAAAAGGGGCCTGTGGGCCCTTTCTCCATCAATGGCTTCCATTAATTTTGTTGGAGGTCCGCCGCGTGAATAATTCAAAACAGAAAAGTATTTAATAAAATTAATTAATCATTTTAACCATTTAAATCATTGCTGGAAAAGGGTCATATGGGCTCTTTTTCCATCAATGGCCTCAATTTTAGTAGGTGGAGCCCCGCCGTGTGAATAATTAAAAACTGAAAATTGTTTAATAATTGATTTAAAATTAATTAATCATTCTAACCATTACTGGAAAGGGGGTCTGTGGGCCCTTTTTTCATAAAGGGTTTAAAATAATGTAGGCGGAGCGCCGCCGTTTGAATAAATAAAAACTAAAAATTGTTTAATAATTTATTTCAAATTAATTCATCATTTTAACCATCGCTGGAAAAGGGGCCTGTGGGCCCTTTTTTATCAATGGCTTCAATTAATCTTGTTGGAGGTCCGCCGCGTGAATAATTCAAAACAGAAAAGTATTTAATAACATTAATTAATCATTTTAACCGTTTTAACTATTGCTGGAAAAGGGGCATATGAGCCCTTTTTCATCAATGGCTTCAATTTTAGTAGGTGGAGCCCCGCCGTGTGAATAATTAAAAACTGAAAATTGTTTAATGATTGATTTAAAATTAATTCATCATTCTAATAATAGCTGGAAAAGGGGCCTATGCGCCCTTTTTCCATCAATGGCTTCAATTAAACTTGGTGGAGCCTCGCCATGTGAATAATTCAAAACTGAAAATAGTTTAATAATTTATTTAAAATGAATTAATCAGGGAAAACTGGCAGAGTGATGGACATCCGAGGATGGGATAATGAAAGTAGTAGATCCGTGGCGACAGTATCCTGGTCAACAGGAACAACGAACGTATACCGAGTTGGATATAAAGGATGTGTGGATCTTTGTTACGTCGAGGAAGCAAACGCTGGTACTTACTACAAGGAACATTTGCCACTTTTGGGACAGCCAGTTGCCACTGTTACTTGTGGCGTGTCTGCTTCTGTTACGAATGGCGAAGCAGCTTCCGCGGATGATCCTGGACCGAGGCATTTAACTTTCCATGTGGGGGACAAAGTCAAAGTAATGAAGGATATCAATACTCTTAAAGAAATGCAAGAAGGTCATGGTGGTTGGAATCCACGTATGGCTGATTATATAGGAAAGGTAGTTAATCATAATCATAATCATCAAATACTTAATTTGGAAAAAGAATCTCTGTAATCTCAGACTTCACAGCCTAAAAAGCTCTAAAAACAGGGGAAATAGGATGATTTTTGGCGAAAATAGGGGAATAAATTCTTTTTAATAAAATTAATATGAAGGTAGATTGAATTCAATATGAAAAGTCTAAGATTTCAAGTCGAAATATATTCAATTTTTGACAAAATCATGAATTTTCAACCAAAAAAGATTAATTTTGTACCAAAAGATATGAATTTTTAATTAAAAGTCGTGTGTAGAATAAAGTCATATCTTTTAGAAAACTTTTAAACCCAAAAGATGCATTTTTCACCAAAAAAGGTCATTAAAATCAAGAAAGATTAAAGTTAACCAAATAGTTGAATTGAAAAAAATTTATTTTAGACCAAGCAATTGCATTTGCAACTAAATAGTTGAACCTTCAAGCAATATAGACGAATTTTCAACAAAACTAAGAGCCAGAAGACGAATTTTTTAGAAGACAGTTGAATATTCAACTAAGGACTTTTCTACAAAAAAAAAATATTTTTCAATAGAAAAAGACGAATTTTCTATCCAGAAAGACGAATTTTCAACGGAACCATTGTATTTTTCAACAGAAAAGATGACTTTTTAAAAATATTTGAATTTCTAATGAATTATTTAAATTTTTGACTGAATAGTTCAATTTTCAACCTATAAAGATAAATTTTCAACCGAAAGATCGATTTTTCAAACAAAATAGTTGTCTGTTTAACCAAAGATGTATTTTCAAACAAATAGTTGAGCTCTCAAATTATAAAGATGAATTTTTCACCAAAAATAGAATAGTTGATATTTCAATCAAAAAAAGATTTGAATTTTAAATTAAAAACAGTTGAATTCAACCTGAAAAGATGAATTTTCAAACAAATGTTCGAATTTTCAAATAAAAAAATCTAACTTCAACCAAATAGCTCAATTTTCGAGTCAAAAAGATGCATTTTTTCAGAAGAAAATTGAATTTTTTATTCATAGGGCGAATTTTCAACAAAAGAGTTAAATTTTTGATGAAAAAAGATTATTTATTAATAAAATAGTTGAATTTTCAAACAAAAAAATTAAATTTTTAAGACAATATTTGTCTGTTTAACCAAACAGTTGAATTTTCAACCTACAAATATTTTTTTTCAACTAAATAGTTAAAGTTTCAACCAAGAAAGATATATTGTCAACCACATAGTTGAATTTTCAAATTATGAAAATACATTTTCTACCAAAAATAGATAAATTGATATTTCAAGAAAAAAAAGAATCAAGTTTTAAATAAAAAAACAGTTGATTTCTACCTACAAAGATACATTTTCCACGAAAACTGTTATAGTTGATATTTAAACCCAAATAATGGAATTTTTTAACGCAAAAAGATGAATTTTCGACAAAGCAGTTGAGTTTTCAACCCAAAAATATGAATTTTTTATTCAAAAAAAGTTCATTTTCAACCAAATAGTTGAATTTTTAACTTAAAATGATCAATTTTCAACCAAAATTGGAATAGTTGAATTTTCAGTAAAAAAAAATAGTTTTAAACTAAAAAGAAACGATTTTTCAAGAAAATAATTCAACTTTCAACCAAGTAGGTGAATTATTAACCAAAAAAAGATAAATCCTAAACGAAAAATGTAATACTTTAGTTTTCAACTAAAAAGGATAACTTTTTAGCCGAAGATGGCATAGTTAAATTTTTAGTTAAGAAAATTAATTTTGAAACCAAAAATTCAACAAAATAGTTGAATAATCAACCATAATACATTAATTTTCAACAAAATAGTTGTGTTTTTAAACAAATAGTCGAATTTCCAACCTTAAATTATGTATTTTCAACCTAAAATAATATATTTTCAACCAAATAGTTGAAGTTTCACCTAATAAATTTAAATTTTCAACCAAAAGCGGAATAGTTGATGTTTCAACAAAAAAAGATTTCAATGTTAAATCAAGAACAATTGAATTCAACCAAATAATTAAATTTTAAACTAAAAATGATTAATTTTCAACCAAGAATGGAATAGTTACACTTTCAGTTAAAAAAAATCGATTATTAAAAAACAAATTACAAAAAAATTAGTTCAGTTTTCGACAAAAAAAAATGAAATTTAAACAAAATAGTGAAATTTCAACAAAATAGTGAAATTTTCAACTAATAAAATACATGATCAACAAAGTAGTTCAACTTTTAATCAAGCAGTTGAATTTTTAACTAAGAAAGGTTAATTCTCAAGAAAAAGTGTAATAGTTGAGTTTTTAACTAAAAATTATCAATCGTCGAACAAAAATGGAATATTTAATTTTTTAGTGAAGAAGATTAATTTGCAACAACAAAAAATGTATTTTTAACCAAATATTTAAATCTTCAACCAATAAAATGAATTTTTAACAAATTATTTATACTTTCAATCGAGTAGTGGAATTTTCAACCAGAAAAAATCACTTTTCAACAAAATAGTTGAATTTTCAATAAAATAATTAAATTTTCAACCAATTAGTGGATTTTTCAACTAAAATAGTTGAATTATGATCCAAAATATAATACACTTGTTAATTAAATGGAATTAACTTTCAACTAAAAATACTTGGATTTTCTTATTAGGTAGTTCGTAAGATGTATAAAAAGGGTTATCATTTAAATTATTATGAATGCTGATCAAAATTGCAATTTAGCTAAAATTGCTAGTTTTTAATTTAAAATTTAAGTCTTTTTTTTTTAATATCGTACTATGCATTATATTTTTCAATGAGAATTTATTTCCTTTTGTTGAAATTCGGTTAAAATTTGAACAATATTTTGTTTTTTCGGTAAAAAATTAATCTTCTTGATTGAAAATCAACCGTTTGTCTAAAACTGCATCATTTTGTTTGAAAATTCATCTTTGTGGTTAGAAATGTACTTATTTTGTTGAAAATTCGTCTTTTTCGGTTAAAGATTCCCCTCTTTCCGTAGAAAATTCAACTATTTTGTTTGCAGATAACTTTTTTGTCGAAAATTCATATTTACTGGTTGAAAATTTAAGTGTTTTGTAAAAATTGGTCTTTTTGGCTCAAAAACTCAACAATTTGGTTGAAAATTCACCTATTTTGTTGAAAAATCTTCAGAAAAATGTAACCATTTTGTTAAAATTTGAACTACTTTCTTAAACATACATTTTATAGTTGAAGATTCATAATTTTGGTGGAAACTTGGTCTTTTTTGGTAAAAAATTTAACTTGAGCAATTTTTATTTAAGTTAAAGAGCACTGCAGAGTAGGGCAGAGTGAAAATACTAAAACAAATTAAATCGTTGCAGCTGAGGGGAAAAAAACTTGTAGGTAGGCATTCGACAAAAGTGAAAAAAAAATTTTAATCAGTAAAATTTAACAATTGCAATTTCAAAATATTTCCTATTGGTTTAAAAATTATGACGAATTTGTTATATTTACAACTTTTACTAGTTAACAATAATACAAAAAATACGAAATTTAAAAATAAAATTTTTGCGCTTTAACAATTTTGTTGAAAATGTGCAAAAACATGTTTTTTTTAATCGAATCATCTGCACACATTTAAAAAAAAAATTAATAGTTCGATCCTGAAATTTATTCAGCTTGAACCAAAGAAGCATTTTATCATTTTGTTTTTTCGGAAAAAAAACTTTTGTCGTGACTTCGGATTTTTGGGATTTAATTTTTTTTTTGCGATTTTGGAACGTTATACGAAAAAAATGTTTCCCTGGAATAAAAAATAATGACATGTTTTTTTGCTTCAAGCGGAAGAAATCGCAGGTTCGAATCAATCAAAAAAACATATTTTTGTACATTTAAAAAAAATTTTCAATGAGGCAACATTTTTTGAGATTTTTAAAATTTTAAATTGTAAATTTACAGATGCTTCATCCTGTCGGCTGCAATTTTAGTGAAGAATTCTATTATTTGGTTGCAAATTCAACAATTTTTATTAAAAAGTCATACTTTTTATTTAAAATATCTACTATTACATTATTCGTTACGAATTCATTTTTTTTTGTAGAAAATTCATCTTTTTGAAACACTTTGTTAAAAATTTGTTTGTTTGAGGGTTGATCTCTGTGATTGAAAAATTTAATGTTTTTCTGAAAATTCTTTTTTTCGTTAAAAATTAATTTTTTAACCTATAAACGTAACTTTTTCATTTTTTTTCTGAAATGTAATCTTTTTAAGTCCAAAATTGGTCTTTATTGGAAGAAAACTAATCCTGTTGGTGAGAATTTTCTCTCTTTTGATGAAAACTGCAATTTTTCGGTTAAAAATTAACTTTTTTGTTGAAAATTCGTATTTTTGGGTTGAAAATGCTCTCTTTTGGCTGAAATGTTCAACAATTTTGTTAACATTTTTTCCTTTCTTAGCTGAAAAATCTTT
>CAKNXH010049726.1:0-12132 GCA_932178445.1 Andricus quercusramuli
ATTGGTAAAAAAAAATTTTGAAAAAATTCAAATTTGTTCCGCAGCGTGAAGTTAGCACTCCAATTTTGAAAACTCAATATCTTTTTGAGTTTTGCCGTCCAAACGAAAAAAATGGGCTTCCAAACGCATCCTAACGACATCCAAACGATTCCATTAAAAAAAAGTTGGATTTTTAAATGTTGGTGTGCTAACTTCACGGACATGCGCTCACTGCCCTCTATCTCGAAAACGATTCAACGTATAAAAAAACATTTGGAATAAAAGTTGTAGAGAATTTTATCCTATACAATATTGTTGAGGAATACAAATAGCGTAAACCCCAAAGAAAACAAGATATTTGCAAAAAATGGGCAAAAAATCTATTTTTTTACCTTTGACCTTAGATTTTGACAGACGCGTACACCCTACGATATGTAGGTTTTGAGACAAGTTTGAGGATCTCAAAATAAAAGTTTGTGCAAGTTTATAGCTGAGTATCTCGAATTCCGAGATACTTACCTTATTTTTACCAAGATGACTGAACTAAAATAGCAATTCGTATATTAAAGCTTTGTACCACAAATATAAATAAGTTGTATTTACCATATTTCAGTAAGTGCATTTCGTACTCTTTATAATTGAAGTACACGTATTATATTATGAAAGTACTCGTAATTTTTTAGCCTACGATCGTATGGTTAAATCAACATTACTATTTCTATCTGCTTCCTTTTCATTTTTCACTGCTGCGTTTTTGAAATTATAATCGTGAGTCCAAATCTTCACAAAATGCGCATTGTACACGTGCCGCTCTGGGAATAAGTAATATTCCAAGATTCAGAAATTTAGGATAGAACCTAATAAATACGACTTCTTCCAGACTAATGATTCAAAATTTTATTTAAAAAACATACGAAAAGATAACGTTTCGGAAACCCAGCTGGCTTCCCTCATCAGATCTGTATAAAAAACGTATTCAAAATTATAATATGAAGAAATATAATTTACTGACAAAATTTCTCCAAATACAATAAGAAAATACCTTTAAAACATTTTGAAAAAAATCCTTGAAAATTTCCCTATGTGTGTGTTCCACAAAGTTTTTTATGTAGTGCTAGAAAACATATAATAGAGGTTAGGTTCGAAAATTGTGAAAAAACATTCTCTAAATTCATTTCAAACATCATTACCACAAATTTGAATTGTAACAAACATATTTTACTATCAAATAGTACTGTAGAAATTGTCACTGACGGGGCATACTTGCTCCGTCTTCACAAAACATTTTTTATCTTTCTCACCATTTTTACACAGTAGTTATTTTCTAAAATAAAAAAATATTTACTGTTTGCACTATAAATAAATATACTATTCACAATTTTCGAACCTAACCTCTATTATATGTTTTCTAGCACTATATAAAAAACTTTGTGGAATACACACATCGGGAAATTTTGAA
Organism: Andricus quercusramuli; assembly: GCA_932178445.1. Taxonomy (NCBI): domain Eukaryota; kingdom Metazoa; phylum Arthropoda; class Insecta; order Hymenoptera; family Cynipidae; genus Andricus; species Andricus quercusramuli. Next base: position 1,439 of record CAKNXH010049726.1, read on the forward strand.
GGATTTTTTTCAAAATGTTTTAAAGGTATTTTCTTATTATATTTAGAGAAAGTTTGTCAGTAAATTATATTTTTTCATATTATAATTTTGAATACGTTTTTTATACAGATCTGATGAGGGAAGCCAGCTGGGTTTCCGAAACGTTATCTATTCGTATATTTTTTAAATAAAATTTTTAATCATTAGTCTGGAAGAAGCCGTATTTATTAGGTTCTATCCTAAATTTCTGAATTAAAAAATTTTCCCAGACGTAAAAAAAAAAAAGAAATTTTATTCTTCTTATAATACTTCAGGGTTATTGTAAAGGAATGATGTGAGTTTTTTTACGGAGTTTTTCACTATGATTAGTTAAAATATGTTTAATTCCACGTAAATAAAGAAAAACACGTTTAATTTTAGCAGAAAGTTGTAAATTAACGGATTAATTCGTAAGAGATAACGCCGTTCCGTGCGCTCACCCCCTACCCTCACCTCCGGGTAAACGCACACTATCAGAAACCGGCACGTCCGGCACCCTGCATTTTTTTATCATCTAGGACCCCCTGAACATGAATCAGAAGAGAAACTGCGTTACACTATTTATGCATGCTCAATGTTTCCTACGTACTGCACTATTAACAATTTTTCTTTAAAGAAACAATTGAAATAATATATAGCTTGACTTATAATAATTCGAATACTATATAATATATAAATATATATATATATATATAAATATATATATATATAGTTTAACTATATAGCAATATATAGTTAATAATATATTTAAGTCTTTTAATTAACAGAGTAAAAACTCTTGGATAAATTTTGTTGCACCTAATTTTAAGATGGGGTTCCATCTCGCTCGGAGTTGGGGTACGGAACTATCGCCTATTGTTCTAGCCGCAAAACTGTAAAAACAATTGACAGCAGTTGACATTTCGTACCCCAAGTCCGAAGGAAACGATACCTTTTGTAGTGGTACCTTTTGATAATTTATTTGATGTTGTTATTCTTGTTTGAGTGACCTTCAAGGTTTCATTGGTAATCAAATGGTTTTGGCCCAATGCTCATTCTCCTTGAAGGTCTCTCTCTGTTCTTTGAGTTTCAGGCGCTCTCCTTTCCGTTGAAGTGGGGACTCAGGTAGTGGCGTGAAGCTCCTTTGTTGAGCTTTGGTACCTTCTTCCTGGCTTTTCAGTATTCATCTAGGTATAGGCCAGTATGGCCAGTTTCGGGTATTACAACGGTTCAAAATCCAGTGTTTCTTGTAGAGAATTCAATCAGTTAAGTGCTTCAATTAAAGATAATGTTACATTCAGTGCTTTGATTGCTTGTTCAGTGATTTCCCGACTCGATCAACTTCTGGTGTTGTGGGAAGTGACGAGTCGGACGACGTATCACCCCCCGGTTGCGTCGGGATCGATCGTTCGGTGAACGATCATGGTCGTAGCTTCCGGAGGCTACATCTGTGCCAATGTTCCAAAACAACCCAAAACCTTTTTTGGGTGCAAAAGGAGTGCCTTGTTGTATAGGCTCGGGGACCCGTATTTTGGATCAACTCGATAAAAGGGATTTTCAAGTTTTTAGTAATAACGATGATAAATTGTCTTGCTTCCTTTTTCGTCGACTTTAACATGACCAAACGTGATTCCTTCGCTGCCCCACGCCAGTCCATCATTCATTACGTAACAGTACCATTCACACCACCAAGACTAATTTTGGTTGCAGGGAAATGCTACCCTGAAATTAGCGTTAGATTCACACTTTATTTTTTCTGTGAAATTTCTATTCAATACAGTAAACACATTTCAATGTTTTCAAAAATATTGATAAATTCCCAAATAGTAAGCTTCCTCCGAAGTTTTTGACTTATTTTCAAAGGTCTTTTTAGACTTTACGTTTTTTTTTTTTTAATTAGACTAATTTTTCCATTGTTTAATTTATGCAGTTAAGGTCAAAACCCCAGTAATCGCGACCTTAGTCCCAGTAATCGTGATAGCAATTTTCTTGCTTTTTATATGCGTAAATGTGTGAAGAGTAATATAGTCTTCAAATATCCTACTCGTCTGAATTCAGCGAAAATTTTTTAGGGGACCTTATTCATTTCAAAGTATCAACACGAATTAATTTCAGTATCGGCAAATTCATTTTAATCCGCTTTGGGGAGGGGGGGGGGGGCAAGCCGCCATCGCCCCCCTCTGGATCCGCACCTGATGTACACTACTATATATAATGAACGTACAAAGCATTTCTGAGCTTTACATTACTTATTGCAATTGAAAAAATTTGGTAAAGAATTAATTGGTTAGGAAAGTGACAAAGAGATTTAAATTGAAAAATACCTTAGTTCTGCAGATAAAGTAATGTGAAAAAAATGTTGTAAAGAATATGATTTACAGCTCCTTTCCACTCCTTTTCATTCCATTTTATATCACGGCAAGGAGAAAATATATTAAATAGAATAAATAAACTAATATAGCTACAATATTACAAATATTTGGGATTTTACAACACTTTTACAATACGAGTGTAAGCTAAAATTGCTATACTGATAATGGAAGATAAAATTTCAATGTGTATATTGCAGTTTTCAAGAATACCCGCCGCTTACCACTAAGGTATTGCAATTTTACTTTCCAATATCGGCATTGTAATTTTGCCTTACCCTCACTTTAGCCCATCTAACGGATGAATGATCCTCTATTTAACAGCAGAACGACCAAATGGGTCATTTTGACTCATTGGCTTCTTCTCGTTGTTGCTATTCCTGAACTACTGGACACAGGCCGAATCGTTTTCGTTAATTTTAGTCATTTTATGGTGGATGGGGGCGTTTCAGTGTTAAGTATAATATGTCTATTGGTAACATACTCGACTGAGAGCTTGCGGTGGTGAGGATTCGATTCTCCGTACCTGCACATCTGGATTTTTTTAAACTGTTCTCCGCAACATGACGTCATATGTGTGGAAATATTTAAATACATGTATGGCAATACAACAATAACTGTATTTAAAAATATAATATCATGTATTAAAACGTTAACTAACATCTCAAAAATAAATTTCCAATATATTTAATGGAAAGTTCCAACACATATTGTTTACTGTGTACATTCTCTTTCGCTCTATTTTTGCGCACTATTCCGAATAAATTCGATTAAACTCTTTAATTTGATTTGAAATTGATTTTTAGTTTCTGCTTGTTCTTACTTCATGAAGCTGAATTTTAACCCGATCAGGTTACCGCGTTTTTTGGCACCTTCTCAGGTTATCGTGGGTCGTTTCAGACCCAAGGCATGTTAAAACGCTCAATTATCAATAAAAATATCTGGTAAAATTTCTGTACACTCTTGAAAACTTCTCCTTCGAAGGCGCATTATAAAGAGTGCAATAAAATTTGTACAAATATTTTATTTTTAGTGATAAACACACCCAACTTCCAAAAATGCAGACATTTACTAAAAAATTCATAACTTTTGAACGAATTGAGATATTTGAATTTTTCAAATAGCATTGTGAAGTTCAAAGAGCATATTTTTACAGAAAAAATCACGAACTCGATGAAAACAAAAGAAATGCCTAAGTTTGTGGTGTCAATTAGCGCTTTTTTCGAAAGAGGTTGAAGTTTCAAGAAATACCTCGTTATATGTGCGGGTCTGCACGAAAAGGGTCCTTATGGTCGGTATGGAGTTACGTATAAAGACAAATATTCAAATAAATTTCCCGCATTTTAGGCCCAAAATAAACTTCCTAAGTTGAAAAATGAGTAACTATAGCATTTTTGAAGTTGGAACTTCAAAAAACCGTCTTTCGTAAAAAACGCATCTAAACTAGGCGAGTGCCATAAGCACAAATGTTATATTTTGTCTTTGAACATGAGATGTGCCTACTTCGGGTTACTACCTGGATACGAGTATAATCCCAAATTCACTTTAGGTTCCATTATCATCCCCAACTCAAACTAAAAAATGATCATTTTGACCTAAACTTAGAAAAACGCGAATATCTTCTAAACTAGAACCAGCCATGAGGACAATTTTCATGCGGACGCCCACATATCTCGAAGTATACAAGTTTCATTTTTGTAGGAAATTAAACATATCCATGATGAAAAAAAAACAATATGTTCACACTTTAAATTCCATCATCTTACAATTACTCGTTGACTCGTTCCGTACGTGCACGAAATTTCTTGAGAATTCAGTGGATGTACCCTGCGCCATGCTATAAGAGAAGAAAAATGAATATATGACAAAAAAAGAATAATCTTTTGACAATACTCATAAACTTCATAAAAATTCAAAAACCTACATTAACGCTCAAAACGAGTTTGCACTGAAGTTAAAGTTATCGTGGGTCGTTTCCGACCCAACGGGAACTTCATCTGCTCACTGCGAAGACGAGGCTGTCGCTGGGAAAACGCGATTCAGAAAAAATGGTCCTCTAGTCCAGAAGTTTTTTTAGGGTGGGGATAGGTATTATTGGGATACACGGATTCTGAGTAATGAGACAAAAGAAAAATACCTTGGGTCTGAAACGACCCACGATAACCGAATCGGGTTAAATAAAAAACATAAAACATTCGGATAGAAACAAAATCATTCGGTATGGAATGGAATCACTCATTCTGCCCGCAGACACAATTCGAATGAAGAGTTAGTTCATAATGATATGGAATTTTTTGGATGCAAATATTGGATTCATTGAAATTGATTTGGAATTATACTCGATAATCAAACAGATTTAAACTGTTAATGCAATCCCATTGTAGATACAAATATTTTACATTGAAAATTGTCGTTAAAGGATGAGAGTTCGATTTAGGACACTAAACTATCGTAAACCACAAAAATCTAGGGTGTAAATACGTTAGAAACAGTTCAAAACAACATAATGTAACAACTGGTAACTGCCCATTGTGAAACGTTTTGATACTATTCTAGCTCAATTTTATACTTTGATACTTTTTAATTTTTTTACCCACTCTCTAAATCTGAATTAGTGAAATTTCACTAATTGCTAGTGAAATTTCACTAATTCAATTAGAGAGAAGTCGGCCACTCACGATTAATAGAAAACTACTAATTTGATTAGTGGAAATTGTCCACTTGTGAAATTAGTGAAATTCCACTAAGCAATTAGTAATCCCTGTCATTGCAGTGTGTACTAATTGAAGAGTGACAAGTCACTAATTATACAGTAAAAATGCACTAATTGTTCAGTGAAAAAATTAATTTTTTCAAAATAAATATAAATTGAAAGGAGATTATAAAACAACACGCAGTAGTATTCCCGAATGGTCACCCATCCAAGTACTAACCGCGCCCAACACTGCTTAACTTCAGTGATCTAACGAGAACTGGTTTTTTTCAGTGTGGTATGGCCGTTGGCGATAATAAAGGAATAAATTGATCTTGAGTTCCTTTTTGTCTACTGGCCATAGTTAAATAGAACAATAATATGATAATTTCAGGGCTGGACCGGGAATCTCATGAGACCGGGAAAAACCGGGAAATAACAGTGCATTTATTTTTGACCAGGAATTTTACAAATTTAAAAATAGTCTTTCCAACCTGTATTTCAACCCTTCTTAAATAATTAGATAAATTGTTATATTTTACAATGTCAATGTCAATTTTACAATTACGCAATGTCATATGAGGATATGACTTCAGATTGGTCAAAATCGTTGCAGTTCACTAATTCGTTAGTGATCGCGCTAAGTTACTAATGAATTAGTGAAGCGAAGCTACTAAATAATAGTGAACCATGTTTACTAATTGAGATTAGTAAAACTTTTACTTTATTAGTAAAATATTTACTTTTTCAAATGTAAAACATCAAAATATTACTATTTGGTTAGTGAACCATACATTTACTAATTCAACTAGTGAAATTTTCACTAATTCATATTTAGAGAGCAATATCTCATTTCGTGTGTAGGTGAGTTGTTGCGAAAGAATCTCGGTATAGTAGAAATCTTCTAAGTATGGCATTAACCTTCATTTCTGAATTATACAATTTTCAGAAATTTTAATTCAAGACCATACATTTTTATATATTAAATTTGATAATAAAAATGCATGATATTGAAGATTGAATCGGCGCTTTAATGTAATGTGGAAGCAAACTTATTTATTATGATAGAAAAACAAGATCAAGAGTGTCAAGCTGATCACTAAAAAGAGAAAATCATCGAGCCAGCAAATATAAATTTCGTAAAGAAAACATAGAAACTGTGTTTGGCGACAGTATATTTAACTCTAAAAGTACTAAAATTTTAATTCCTTCAAAAATGAAGACTATAAAATTCCCTGACAATATTGTAGCTATTTTAGAGAATTTCAAAACAAATTCGTTGAATCTTAATTATTTCATAAGATATCAAGTGAGATTTGAAATCAATGTATTGATTTTTCTACTAAAACTATGAACTAAACAGGTAAGAAAATACATGTCAGTTTCCCGTCAATCTCCTCGTCTCAAAAAATTCCATGACGTTTCTCGGTTTCCCCGTCCAATGACACCCTGGCCGCAAAACATTAAAGTTTTCCATATAACACGGAAAATATTTCGCAAAACTTGATCGAACATTTTCTTACTACGGAATAATCTTCTCTCTGAGCTCATGTACATCTCTACTAGACATAATTGCTGTTTGCAGATGTCTGAACTTAGTTCTTCAGGTCTTTTCTTGGCTTTTCTTTCCACGTCTACTTATTTATCTTTCTCTTCTTCCTCATATGTACGATTGTGCGTATTTGTGAATGGATTTTTTTGCAGATGATATATATGGATGACGTATGAAGAGATGAAGTGAATTAAACGTTTTATTTGTTGAACATTAAGTAGTCTTGAAGAAACGACGCTGTTTTAGCGTAGCTCATTATTCATTTATGGCGATCCGCACGATTCGATGACCTGTTTCATAAAAAGATGTAAGATTCAAAGATGTAAGAAAGAAAAATACCACCCACAAAGGTATTGAATAGATTATTGTCATTCCACACCATAAATTTTGTGATACGGAGAAATGAGCAATTTTACCACAAGACTTTTGTATTCCCTCTTTTCATTTTTTTCATCAAGCTTCTAACACTCATATCTTTCAATGACCCCATTAAGATATTTAATAAAGACTTTATTTTCAGTTATGGTTCACCAAACCTGCGTCACTTTATGGGCCATAAGTGGCACTTAGGTGGTACTCTGATTGCGTCATAACGAGTGGTGGATTGCGCACTTATGAGACAGTTACTGATTATTATCCGCATTCCACTCGAGAGGAGGTGAAGTCTCTGTATATCTGCACACATAGCGAGGGTGAAATTTCCCCTCTCACCTTCACCGGATGGCGTCCTAATCCAACCGGCAATCGCACGTTTCCGTGATGCAATCGACCTACGTTCAAAACTAGAAGGGTTCTACCACTGTGTTTCAGTCCAGTATTATTGGTAAGCCTTTCTCGCCCGAGGAAACATGTTCTGTAAGCAGTTCCTTTACAATGAAACATACAAAACCTTAATGTTTCTAAAACTTGTATATATCCACAGCTATTCGAAAATATGTATGTATGTATATTTAATCTCTCCCTTTTACGGGTTTGAGGGCCTCCGCTCCCTGTACATATCTTTACATTTCATCCTTAGTCTAACTTATTCGCTGCTTATATTCTAAATCTTCGCCTTACATGATAACAGTCATATTAATACTATTATTCTTAACTTTCTACAAATCTAAGCATGAGCGACCTTCCAGGGCTTCCGTTTTCTCCTACCATCAATTGCATTTTCAACGATTTAAAATTTACCATTTTTCTAGTGACTTTCCTTCACAGAGGATTACCCGTTTGGCTCTGCCCTGTTCCCTTGCTTTCTCTTATTTCTTCCAGCTTTTTCATCCACATCACTCCCTGTCCATTACCATCCAAGATCCATCTCACACACTCATCCACACTCAACTGTCCATCTTCCTCTCCTGTACAACTCTCTAACACATGTGCCCATGACTCCACCTCGTATCCACATACTCTGCACAAATTATCCTCTTCATCCATCCAATATGTACAAGATCTCACTCCTTCCCCTATTCTAAACCGTACCACCCTATTCCATTTGTCTTCCTTTTTCATCTTTTGCAAATATTCTGGTTCCGTCAACCCTTTGACCATCATATACCATCTATTGTATTTCGAATCCATAATCTTTCTCCATCTCTCTTCTCCTTGTCTTACTAATAGCTCTAATTCTATGTTCTGCCAATCCAGAACCCCTTCCTGCATATCACAAACATTCCTCATTTTTGTCCTTTCTTCCTCCCATTTCGAGTTTCCCAAATTTCCTCTCGTCTCCTTGTTCCGAACTTCGTCCAAGCATACTTGTGCTATCCTGCTCCCCTCCCCCCTTTTCAGTTTCTCTTCAAACCTCCAGGCTCTCTTAATTTGTCTCGTTACCATTTTCTCCCTTCCTAGTTCTTCCCTCAACATGTATCCTGGGCAACTCCAACTAACCCCCATTACCCATCTCAGAAATCTCTCATGCATACTTTCCACTTTCCTATGTTCTTTCCATCCCCAGACTTCTACCCCATAACCCAATACCGCCCATACCAACGCATCAAACAACCAGACCCTCATTCTCCAATCGTCCTTGAACCTTCTCTTTCCTATACCCCATACTTGGCCCATTACTTTGCTCGCACATTCGATTCTCTTCCTCACCTGCACCTCGTTTCCCCCTCCTGCCTCAAACCAGAAACCTAGGTAACAGAACTCCTCCACAGTTTCCACTCTTTGTCCGTTCATCTTCCAACCGTAACCTATTTTGGTCTTTCTCTTTCTGAAGCACATCACCTTGGTCTTCCCTACGTTCACCGTCAGTTCTTTTGCTCGTACATATTCTTCGAAAATTTTTATCATTAGGTTCATACCCTTCTCATCGTCTGCTAATAGAACTACGTCGTCCGCGTATGCTAGAGAGTACAGTTTGCTATTACCCAGAATCGTCCCCCCTTTCCCTTTCTCCTTTAGCTTCTCCTCTAAGTCTGCCAGCAGCATATTAAAGAGCAGCGGACTCAACGGGCACCCTTGCCTAAGACCTCTTTCTGTCCAGAAAACCTCCCCTTTTTTCCCCCCTATCTTCACCCTAATCCTGGTTTCAGTAAAAATTTCCTTTATCCTCTTCACTAACCCTTCCTCTATTCCCTTCTCTTTCATTGCCTGCCATAGAACTTTTCTATTCACTGAGTCAAAAGCTGCTTTAAAATCTACGAACAAGGCTACTAATTTCCCTTTTTTTCTCCCTAAGTTTCTGTTAACCAAGTAGTTGAGTACGTAAATGTTATCTATTGTTCCCATCCCTTTTCTAAATCCCGTCTGATTGTGTGGGATACTTTGTTTCTCTTCTATCTGACTCTCCAACCTTTTTCTTAGAATTTCCGTGTATATTTTATAACCCATTGGCATGAGGGTGATCCCTCTGTACTCTTCTACCTTCTTACCATCCCCTTTCTTGACAAGCGGTACCACCAGCCCTGTCCTCCACTCCTCCGGCCACCCTTCTCCTTTCCAGACCTTGTTGCAGATCTTCCACATCCCTTCCCTAGTCCCTTCTCCTCCATACTTTATCGCTTCGTTCTCCATACCATCCTCTCCTGTAGCCTTGCTTCTTGTTAGTCTATCTATCGCCTCATTCACTTCTTCTCTTGTTATTTCGTTCACTTCCTCCCTTTCTCCCTGGACTGTCTTTCTATTTTCCCCTTCGATCCTATTTTGTTCTCCCCCTAGCAGACCCTTAAAATAATCCGTCCATTCATCCATTTCTATTTCTTCATTCACGCCCCTCCTTCCTCCTCTTTCCCTGTTTATCACATCCCAAACCCTACCTTCTTTGATTGCTTTTTCTACTTCTTCCTTGTATTTCTCCTTTCCTTTTTGCTTTTTCCCTTCCAGCATCCTCTCATGTTCTCTTTTTCTCATGTTGTACTCCGCCTTCTCTATTTCTCCTTTCCTCCATTTTCTTACAGACTCTTTCATTCTCTCCTTACTCTCCCTGCATTCCTCATCCCACCAGCCTCTCTTTCCCTTTTCTCTTCCTTCTTTCGCACCTATCTCATCCCTTACCTTCTCAATCGACCCTTTCAACCTCTCAATCAACACGTCTACTTCCTCTTCCTTCTCATATCTAACATTCTCCTTTTCCATTTTTTGTTCAAACACTTTTAATTTATCTACCCCCCAGTCTCCCATTTTCGCGTTCCTTTCCCCCCCTCTTTCCTTTCTCCCTCTACCGCGCTTGTGGACGCCACCTTTCAGTGTCGCTATTACTGGGAAGTGCTCGGACCCTATCTCATTCCCCACCTTCATACTGCATATCATATTCCTCATTCTTTCTTCCGCCAGGATGTAGTCTATAACCGTCTCTCCCTTACCTACAAATGTGATCTCTCCCTTCTCATCTCCTTTCATATTGCCATTACATATGAACCATCCTGTTTCTCCTATTACTTCTAGTAACCTCCTCCCCTCCCTGTCTATCTCCCTATGTTTGGAGCTCCTTATATAGGCCTCCTCTTCTTCATCCCAAGTCCCTCCCCCTTGCTCGCCAGTCCAAGCATTCAAGTCACCTCCTATCAAAACCAACTCTTCCTTCTTTTCCTCCATCCACCTCCTTATTTCTATCCAACCTTCCTCTTCCCCTCTTCTTCTATATACACAA
>CAKNXH010049727.1:0-11554 GCA_932178445.1 Andricus quercusramuli
TCCTTCTTTTTCTCTTATATTTTTGTAAGATAATATTTATTCGTTATGTTTTTCAAATAATATATTATAACTTATTCAGAATTATTACTCCTACATATGTTTCAATGCTTTTTCTATTTTGAATATGGCGCCAGAAGTCCTTTTAAATCGATTTAGTGATCGATCGGGTCACCAGGCGGCGCTGATTGTACTGTTTCTGTTTACTTTTTTTCGAACTTTGAAAAACGTTTTTATTTTTTAATTTTTTAATATTTATCGCGAGTGTTGACGTTCCGGAGGGACTTTCCCCTCAAATATGGATATGTGCTTCCTGTGGGGAAAAAAATTGCCCCCTGACATCCTTTCGGTGCGCCAGCATTCGAAACCAATTTTTTGAGGTGAGTTTTGTAGGTTGGAATACCCACCACATGAGCCTTAACAATAACTTCAATAATTAAATTTTTTCAGCTATAATTTTTGTATTTTATGTGTGTCTTATCATTTCCAATGTCACAATGCTGATAATCAAATTAACTTTTGAAAATGAGTACTTCCAAGTTAAATCAAAAACCCATGGGCATTAACTTGCCGGGGACCCAGCATTAACTTGCTCAGGTATTTTTAACTTGGCAGTTTTCCTCTTTTTGCGGAAATACTGGAACTCTTTTCAAAGGATCTTGTTGATTATTTGCTCAATTGGAAATGACGTTTCTCAAGTTTACACACAAGAATAAGGCTTGAACCTTGTACTCACGCCTTAATTGGCTAGAGTGCTAACAAATAAAACCAAAAACCCATGGGCATTAACTTGCCGGATATTTTTTGATTTGGCCGTATACCGGATTTTGGTTCCAGAACTATTCTCGTGTGGACTATTACCAGCATCAATAAATACATTTTTATATAATTTTTGTATTCCCTGTGTGACTCATCATTTCCAATACCACAATGCTAATAATCGAATTAACTTTTGAAAATGAGTACTTCCAAGTTAAATCAAAAACCCATGGGAATTAACTTGCCGGGGACCCAGCATTAACTTGCTCACGTATTTTTAACTTGGCAGTTTTTCCTCTTTTTGCGGAAATACTGGAACTCGTTTCAAAGGTTCTTTTTGATTATTTGCTCAATTGGGAATGACGTTTCTCAAGTTTACACACAAGAATAAGGCTTGAACCTTGTACTCACGCCTTAATTGGCTAGAGTGCTACCAAATCAAACCAAAAACCCATGGGCATTATCTTGCCGGGTATTTTTTGATTTGGCCGTATACCGGATTTTGGTTCCAGAACTATTCTCGTGTGGACTATTACCAGCATCAACAAATATATTTTTATATAATTTTTGTATTCCATGTGTGACTCATCATTTCCAATGCAACAATGCTAATAATCGAATTAACTTTTGAAAATGAGTACTTCCAAGTCAAATCAAATACCCATGGGCATTAAATTGCCGGGGACCCAGCATTAACTTGCTCAGGTATTTTTAAGTTGGCAGTTTTTCCTCTTTTTGCGGAAATACTGGAACTCGTTTCAAATGTTCTTTTTGATTATTTGCTCAATTGGGAATGACGTTTCTCAAGTTTACGCACAAGAATAAGGCTTGAACCTTGTACTCACGCCTTAATTGATTAGAGTGCTACCAAATCAAACCAAAAACCCATGGGCATTAACTTGCCGGGTATTTTTTGATTTGGCCGTATACCGGATTTTGGTTCCAGAACTATTCTCGTGTGGACTATTACCAATCATGGTAAGGTAGGAAGATGCCTAATCTTCCGGGTAGCAGTGATGCTAAAAATAAGCCAAAGCACCGCGCAGGGATAAAAATACGAACGAAAGATTCTGTCGCGATAAAAACTGAAATCCGAGAACCCGAAACCGAGCCAATCGTTTTTCTAACCCCTAAGGTCTCAAAGGAAATACTTGAGCTCCAGGAAATCGAAACCCAAAAGTTCAATAGCCACGACGAATTTTCGTCCTTCTTTGAAAAATTATTGAACCAGGCAGACGCCCGGATCAAGCTTTCAAAGCAAGCCCAGTCAGGAAGCCACTAAGAATTCAGCGGACTTCTGCCTTTTTCACTCCCTTCTCTTACTTGTATTATTTTCATTTTATTTTTTTTTTCTTCAAGTTTTTATGATAACACATAATAGAAACATGTTATCCAACCGTGGCTCACTTTCTTGAGGGGGAATGGTACCGTAAAGTCTGAACTGAAAATGGTTTTCTATTCCGACTCGGTAAGCTTTCAGCTCCATGAGTGTATGTGTAGACTTAAGGCTCCGTTGCTCATGTCGAAGATTTAAGCGCACCATTACCTCCTTCACGAATGAGAAATACCAGAAAAGCCGTACCGAAATAATTTTTGACCTTAATCCGGATTTAATCAGAATGGGAAAGTGGTACCGTAAAGTCTGAATTGAAAATAATTTCTATTCCGACTCGGTAAGCCTACAGCTCCATGAGTGTATGTGCAGACTTAAGGCTCCGTTGCTCACGTCGAAGAGTAGGCGCACCACTATTCCCTTTACTGACAACCTCATGAATGAGAAGAGGGTCCAGGTTAAAGTTATTTAATTGCGGCTCGGATTTTCCGAATTTTCCGACTTTGTGACTTAGAACATGGAAGCTCCAGTTGGGTAATTCAGCGTCGCCAATACTTATTGAGTTCGGATATGTTATCGGACTGTGGTTCACTTTCTTGAGGGGGAATGGTACCGTAAAGTCTGAACTGAAAATAATTTTCTATTCCGACTCGGTAAGCTTTCAGCTCCATGAGTGTATGTGTAGACTTAAGACTCCGTTGCTCATGTTGAAGATTTAAGCGCACCATTACCTCCTTCACGGCTGAGAAATACCAGAAAGGCCGTACCGAAATCATTTTTTTACCTTAATCCGGATTTGATCAGGATGGGAAAGTGGTACCGTAAAGTCTGAACTCAAAAGAATTTCTATTTCGACTCGGTAAGCCTCCAGCTCCATGAGTGTATGTGCAGACTTAAGGCACCGTTGCTCACGTCGAAGAGTAGGCGCACCACTATTCCTTCCACTGACAACCTCATGAATGAAAAGAGGGTCCAGGTTAAGGTTATTTATTTCCGGCTCGGAATTTCCGAATTTTCCGAATCCGTGACTAAGCACGAGAGAACCTCAGTTAACAGTCCATCTCAATCATTGGTCCCACGAGAGTCGTAATTAAAATCCTGAAGATCGTACGAAGTACCTCATGAATCCTCCCGAAAGAAGAGAGTCCTCCCCACCACCGCACAAGAGAGGGAAGAGGGCTAGGGGAAAACGCCAGTACGCCGCTGAATCTCGCAAATCGGTCATATACCGTAATCCCGTCTTTCCCGAAAAGAAGGTAGTTCCCATATGCGTTGTTCGACCAACTGTTCGACCTGCATCCATCGCGCCTGAAGTTGCTCCAGCGAAGACAAAAGCACCCATCCTAGTGATTAACCTGGAACTAGAGGAATCCCTTCAGCAAAGGAGACGCGCCTTCTTGGAGGAAACTCATCCTAATCTCGGGGTTGAAAATCGCCGACAAGAAGTTACCGCACCTTTTTCGGGATCCGAAAATGGTGACCTCTCAGACGATGATACAATTACCCTAGACCCGGAAATCGAAATCCTAGACTAAAGGCCCGATACCGTTCTCGGGAATTTAGGAAGAAAAATAAAATTCCGGTGTGGCTTCGGCACCAATTGCTGAATATTTAGCAAAGAGTTGTTTCGATTACAGGTCCATTTAACCAACCGACTTCAAAAATTAATATTCAATAAAAAATTCCGGTGTGGTGAACCTACGTTACTCTTTCTTGCGAAGAAGGGGAACGGATGAATAAATGCCACCTTTTGTGACCGAATTCGCGCCCCGAGTTGAAGGGCAACTGCCCACTTCAGTCGAAATACACAGCGACGATTTCCAAGACGGGTTTGCGGAATTAGTCTTTGACTAAAACACCAACAACAATTTTATCGACAGGGATAGGCTTAGCGCCCCCTACCGATCTATCCCCGACCACGAGGTTACTATCGGAAATAGGACATTACGGGTCGTGGGAGAACTGGGATTGGAAACAAGAGAAGCATATTTCCACTTCTACGTTATCTCCAACCCTGAATTAATCGGGCTAAACCAGATAGTAGTGATAGCAGGAGTACAGTTGATCGAACACTTGTCTATATTGCATGAATTTCCCATGCATTAATCTAAAGAAAACAGCCTCAAAACAGGATCATTATCCCTTTGCGTGGGCGAAGCTAACCCTCCCTCCCTGCGTATCGCACTTAGCCAGTGTGAGTCTCAGCAGACACCCCCACAGGATAGCTGCATTAGGAATCAGTAAGGTCACCGGTACTAACTACGCCGTGAAGGCTGCTTAGTCACACCTAGCAAAAGATCCCATTACCGAAAATGACTAATCCCAATGATAATGACACGAATTCGAACAGGAGTAATGACCTCCTGGGGGTCAATTCCAATATTACGATTCCCAACCCAGCTGCGAGTCTGGACATAGCTGCAGCCATGGCCTCCGTGCTAGAATGCATGACATTGCAACAAAGCACCTATCATATTCCGCAGTTTGACGGAAAGACCCCTAAGCTTAAGGAGTTTTTGCAAGACATCGCGAATGGCGCAGTTTACATCACCGAAGCGAATGAACCTGGGTTCATTAAGATCGTCCTCAGCAAGCTCAAGGGAATCACCCGCGACAGCGTTAGGGACAAACGCTTCAATAGGGTGAACGAATTAATCGCCCACCTGGAAAAACGGTTTGCCTCTACAAAGAAATACCAATGGTATTTCGAAAATATAGTGAATCTCCGTATGCGTCAGAACGAAACGGTGAGGGACTATTATGACCGAGTCCAAGGCCTCCTAAGCAGTGCTCGACATGCAGTCGAAGAAAAATACACCAAGGTTTACAACCTGGGAGCCGCGAATGAAGCAAAGGAAAGTAGCATAATAATGGGACCCATAACGGACGTCGCGCTCGACGCGTTTATAAAAGGGCTCCCGGACGAGATGTCTACCTTCGTAAATACCAGAAACCCCAAGGACCTCGATGAGGCCCTAGATCATGCCCTACATATCGAAGAAAGGCAAAAACAGCTGGAGAGATCCAAGAATCACCTCTCTGCCTATCCCATCTCCCGACCAAGGGAAGAGGCCCATGACCGACCGCGCTCATCTAGCCCCACCTCGAGGCAAATGGAGAGGAAGGACAAAAGGGAGACGCAAGATTCGACACGGAATGGCTCAAGCTTAGATAAGGATCCGATAAATTATCCACCTTCCGGACCTGCAAAATACCCGGCCCCCTACGCTCCTTACCCACTTCAATACCCTTATCCCTATCCTCCTCACTTCCCTCCTAACATCCCCTACCCTTATCATTACCCTCCGCATTTTTCCACCCCCTCATTTTCACATGGGTATCCGACAGAAAATGGAACCCCAGCTAACTCTCCATGGCAAAGGTATGGAAAATCAACGGATAGTACGACGCCTCCAAGGTCAACCTCGCCAGGACCGTCGGGAAATTTAAACTTGCAGCAGACTCCTTGCTCGGACGCGGCAGGGAGTCAGTCCACTCCCCAGCGCCCCCAAAAACATGTCCGCTTCCCGGAACACACCATCGGGTCCTACGAGCAGGAACCGAAATAGAAAGCTCCCCGGTTATCTCTCTGACAACACCAGAATTAAGACGCTCAACATGCAGCTTCCTGGTAGATCCGGGATCCAATGTGAATTTAATAAAGATTAAAACTCTTCTCCTCGAATTAAAATACGAGCCGGACAAGGCTGTCCTCCTGACAGGGATACATCCAGACCCTGTCGTGACGATTGGAACAACCAGGATCACCCTATTCGGTACCCCAGTCGAATTCCACATCGTGAAGAATGACTTCCCAATATCCCCCGAAGGGATCATCGGAAGGCCTTACTTGCGGCAAGAACAAGCCCAAATATCCTTTAGGCACAATTCGTTGGTCACCATTTCAGATCCAATCAACCCGATGCCATTTATTGACAAGGAGTCTCGATCAGCCCGGGCATCGCTCAAAGCTGAAATTAAACCCTTCGCTAGGATTCTAAGAATCAAGGCTAGGACGAGGCAACCAGTCGCCATAAACGTCCTCAATCCAGAAATAAAAGAGGGATATCTACCCAGGATACACACCCCTGAGGGAGTGTATCTAGGCGAGGCGGCCGTCTCCACCCACGAAGTAGTCTGCCATGTACTTGCCATCAACACCCGGGAGGAGGACGTGGACGTAGAGGTGCCAGCCCAGGAAGTCCTGCCCTATGATTTTATCGAACCGCACGACGAAGAATCCACCAATTCCGAATCTGAATATTTGGATTGGACCTACGAAAGGAAATGGGTAGCTCTTACACTGATCGTGTCAAGAAAATTAAGGATAGCTTACGCATTTCAGAATTAACATCGGATGAAATAAACTACGTCCATAAATGGGTAGAAGACTTCGCCGATATTTTTCACATAAACGGAGAAAGACTCTCGACTACGAATGTAGTCCAACATAGGATCCCTACCACTAACGATGAGGTCATAGCCCGACAGCAATACCGCTATCCCAACGAGGCTGCTGACCAAGTGGCCGTTCCAATAAAAAAACAATATGATAGCTGCATTATAGGACATTCCAAGTCCCCTTATAACTCTCCCCTCTGGATCGTCCCTAAGAAACTCGATGGATCCGGCGAAAGGAAATGGAGGGTAGTAATCGACTTCCGAGCTCTTAACGAGAAGGTCATAGGGGACGCAAACCCCCTGCCCAATATTACGGACATCCTCGATCATCCAGGGGAGGCCCAGTACTTTTCTGTGCTCGATCTAGCCAGTGGTTTCCACCAAGTCGAAACCCACCCCGATGACAGGGTCAAAACGGAATTTTCTACGCCTCGAGGACACTTCGAATATTTGCGCATGCCCATGGGGATCAAAAACGCCCCTGCTACGTTCCAGCGGCTGATGGATACAGTTCTAAAAGGGATACACTGGACCGAAGTCTTCGTTTACCTGGATGACATTGTGGTGCACTCCAAGGACCTAGAAGAACATGATTTGAAGATCAGAAGGTTGCTGTATCGACTCCGAGGAGCCAACCTGAAACTTCAGCCTGCCAAGTGCGAGTTTCTACAAAGGGAAGTAGCATACCTTGGCCATATTATTAGCCATGAGGGGCTGAAACCAAATCCGGCCAAAATAGAAGCAATACAAAATTTTCCTCGTCCAAGAACCATGCGTAACATTCGACAATTTCTTAGGCTATCGGGTTATTATCGACGGTTTATACAAGACTACGCGAAAATCGCCAAACCTCTGACCGACCTCCTTAAGAAGAATGTAAAATGGAAGTGGGGCACGGAACAGGATTAAAGCTTTCATAAACTTTGTGACTCTCTCTGTAGCGAGCCGATTTCGCGGTATCCTAATTTTAGAAAAACCTTTAAGCTGACCACTGACGCCTCGAGCCACGCCGTCGGCGCCATATTGACCCAAGAAGAAGAAGGACTAGACATGCCCGTTGCCTATTTTTCCAAGGCCATGAACAGCTGTCAGGAAAGGTACCCCAAGGAAGAGCAGGAATGCTTGGCCATCGCCCTATCCCTGGAACACTTCCGACCCTATTTGTACGGTCGAGAATTCATACTCGCCTGTGACCACGAGCCAGTCCACTGGATGACCTATATCAATGATCCGGGGGCCAGGCTGCTTCATTGGCGACATAAATTCCGAAACTACCAATACAAATTCGAATACAAGCAGGGAAAGCTGAACAGGGGAGTCGAAGCATTATCGGAGAATCCTCATGACCATCCTTCTGAAAATTCAGAAAAAAACAGGGACCCGGAGGACCTGAGTGGAACCCAAGGACCTTACACATCCACTCAGTCGATCAAACCCTTTACGGAAGGGACCCACTCACAAACCACCAAAGGGTACTGGTTCTAACACGAGCAGGAGCATCAAAAAGCGGCCCCGAAGAAAAGAATGATGTCTCAGGGACATCCACCAACGCTACTTGCGCCCTACCTCAGGCAAGGAAGTCTGCGGCACCAGGGAAAGCGAAACCAGCGATACGTAGGACAGCAGCATTCAAGCCTACGAAGAGAGGGGAAACCGCCCCTCTACCGTCAATCGGCATCCCGGCCCCCCTTCCTAGAAAGCGAGGAAGGCCAAGGAAAACACCGGATCCAGAAAGCGAATCCGATGTGGCCAATGTGCCGTCAGAAGAAGCCCCATCACTCAAACTAGAAGAAAGCTCCATAGGTAAACGACTGTTGAGAAGAAGAGAAGCAAGTAAACCACCAGTCGCTGGAAGTGAATCCTCAACCGAGCCATCTTCGGATGATGAAGGCTCTGAATCTTCGGACACGCCTGTATTTCGAAAATCTCATAGCGTGTTACCCGACTTGGAACCTTCAGTCGCCGTTAAAAGAGATTACTCGGCCCCAAAGAGTGCTCCCCCTGGAATTAAGAACCCGAGTCCATGGTTCCCTCCCTTACAAGATAAGTTCGTAGATGTGTACTTAGACGGTGCATGCAGCTATCATGGATGCGAAGAACCTAAGGCTGGTATAGGAGTCTGGTTTGGCCCAAACAACCCCTTGAACGTTTCACAGCGCAGTCAAGGTCGCCAAACCAATAATGCAGCTGAGATCGAAGCAGCGACCGTGGCAGCCCAAAAGGCCCACGAAGCCGGTATCAAGATACTCCGAATAAAAACCGACTCAAAGTTTCTAGTCAGCAGCGCAACCGAATGGATCCCTAAATGGAAAGCAAATGACTGGAAAACTTATGAAAATAAGCCAGTTAAGAACCGCTCCGAATTCAAGAAAATGAAAATTGCCCTGGAACCCTTAGAAGTGATTTGGGAACACATTCCCGGACACCAAGAAATCCTCGGTAACGAAATGGCTGATAAATTGGCCAGAGAAAGTGTCGAGGGTCCAGCAACCACCGAAGTTATTGAGTCGACCCTTCCTCCGGAATCAATCACGATTCGAGTACTCCCGACCACTGTAAGTAGTGAGGACAAAGAGGAAATTGACGATACAGCAGGCCGTCTGCTGTCATCCTCCAAGGCAAGCTTCAAAGAGGACCTTCAGAAATCCTTTGCGCAATTCGACGCTCAGACCTCTCTGAGCTGGGATCATGAAGGAATGGATGAAAGCAACCAACTGCCGTGTGCATACGTCTCTGAAGGAGAGCAGGATGAAGAATTACTCAAGGAATTAGAGCTGCTCGACCCCTGCGGAGAATACGATGACGACATTTTCGCGGAAAGGGTGAAAAGTTTTTTGGAAACCTATGAGAAACAGGTTTCCCAAAGAGCTAATGAGAACTCAGAGCCCGAATTAACACAACCTACTCCACCTATAGCCACGGAAACCTCTGCTGAGGAAACTCTTAGCCCCGCTAGACAAATCGAAAAATTACCCTCTTCCCCCACAAAAGATTCCGGTGTGGTGAGAAGAAGCACCGTTCGATTTAAGGATCCTCCCGAAGAAGAAGAACCCAACCCAGGGTCCCCCATCGTTGGACGAAACCAACAAATGGGAACCCTATCCTTCACCCCAGCACCTGCCATGGCGCCAGGCGCCAGATCTACACCTTTCACCAATGCCCATACGGACACAACCCTTAAGGAGGAAGGAACTTCGTTCAATAGACGACCGAGGTTGAACCCACGAAAATTGCAGGCAGGAAAGACATTTGAACCCTCTCAGGGAAACCCCTCCCTATTTTCCTCTTCCCTAATTGATGTGAACATACCGTACATCGATGATTCCCCAAATACCGAGATACCCCTTCAAAAGCCCATTGAAGTAAGGTCAAAGTTGGGTCACTTAAGCGAAAGCGGACACAACATTCTACACCAATGGACTGAACCTCTGACGTACAGGCGGGATAATTACGCTTACTTTATTTCAGAGGATTGTGAACCAACGAATCCTATTGCGAAACTCCTCATCGCTACCGAGCGTCTTGATATTCAAGACGTATGGGAACGCAGGCCCAAGAAGGGACAGGTCTTGGTTACTCCCCACGGTCGACATTACACCTACTCTGTCACGGTAAAAAGGCGACACGTAGACGATATCGAGTGGAAGGACATAACCATAGGGCTAACCCACCTTCGTACCGCTTTAGAACGGGACAACCAAACATCTTGTCGAATGGCCAACTCCGGAGACGCCCTAGGGTCGGTGGCCCATCAATAATTTCTTTTTTTCCAGTTGAACACTATCAATTGGGAGGAAATCAATCTTCAGAATCTGATAATACCGTTTTGCTAAATCAGGACGACGGGATCAGAAAAGTTCGTCATTCCACTTTGCCAAAAAAAAGTATCGCACCACCAAAGATCGCTATGCCACCCAAAAAAATGGTTTTATCTCGGGTGAAAGACTTGGAAACAGTTTCACCAATAATAACCACGACCCGACAGAAATATAATTTAGCAAAACGGACTACGACACCAGCACGAAAAAGCCCAACAAGAGGAACCCCACCAACGCCATCGCAACACAGTCCAACAAGAAATACTCAGTCATTGCCAGAAGAAAGAACTCAATCGCCACCACAACAAAATCTACGAAATAGGTCAAATCGGTCAACTATAGTAGCAGAAAAAAATCCGACACCAACAAATACACCGCCAAGAAGAGAAAACAGGGATGTAGAAGCTCGTGCACTCCAGACTCCAATTAATCAAGTGGAAGCCAAATTGAGTTATCTCGCTCAGGATGACAAAGTATGTAAGATTCGTATTTCTTTTCTACTTGTATTTTTGAAAACAATTTGTAAATCGAAGATATTTAGTTTCCATTATCGTAATTAAAAACTGCTACCACTGAAATTTAAAATACCAAATTTAATGTCTCGCATAGCTGACACACAGAGTTTTCTTTTTCATTTTTAAGTTTTAAAATATTTCATTTGGAACATTTTTCAACTTAAAGTAATTAAAGTATAAATATCCAATTCCAAAATTGTTTCATGTTTAGAAAGTCGCAAATTGTACTCAGAAGGGCTAGCCCCGATTAATTGTAACCAGAAATATCTTAAACTTGCAGTTCCTCTTTTTGTCGTATTTCGGAGATGTTCCCCGGTTATTTTGAGCTTATAAAGAGAAAAATTGTACGACGCATTTGGGAGAAAAACGATTTTTTCAATTTGACAACAAAAAATCTTGCACCGTGGTACACCCGTGGTATGAATTTAACCGGAAAATAAAGAAAATGCATCCCCGGAACAGATATACAAAAGAGAAACTGAATGTGCAAGCACTTTTGAGTTGAAATTACATGAGGCTAGTCTTTATATGTGTCAAAATTATAAAAATGAAAAAAATTGAACCGTTTAAGTTTCACAGTTTATCCTTCTTTGAAATATTGGAAAGTTACAGTATGAGAAGCCTTGAGAATTGAAATATAAAAATGTTGAAAAGTAAAAGAGGAGAAAATTTAGAAAAAATTTAATGGCACATTCAGTTTTAAATCGGGTCTTATAACACTAAGAAATGCA
>CAKNXH010049729.1:0-22073 GCA_932178445.1 Andricus quercusramuli
TAGTCCACCTTAAACAGGGATGACTAGTTAAACAAACGATAGAGTAAGAGAAAGGAAAACGAGAAAGCGAGATAATTTACTACTTACTTATTTGTGGTTGATGTGTTGCACCCTCTTGCCGGAGCTCTGTGTGGGACCCGTAGGGGGTGAGTATACAAGAATGGAGGCTGCGCTGACCAGGTCAGTGGATCTGGGCCTCCCTCGTTTTTTGTTACAAGTGGTGTATTGTGTTTCGATGTGACGCTCCCGCACAGAAGTTAGATTTGAAGAAGATTTTGACGGCCCGAGTATTTGGGACCGAGTATTTGGCTGAGATATTCTATTATGTAGAGGGGCATAAGGTTTGCGTGTCTTCTTTGTCAGAGGTTCACCCTCCTACAACTGTCACCTTGATTGAGATATTTATTGCTTTTGTATCGAAGATGCTGGTGTCCCTTGCACAGGGATAAGTAGGTCAAGATGCTTAAATCATGTAGATGAGTAGTATGTATAGGTACCAGCATTTTATAAACGTATGGGGTTGAGAATCATTTTATTAAAAAATACAATCAAATGAATTGAAAAAATCAATGAATTGAATGAAATTGCTAAAAACAATCAAATCAAATTATTATCAATGACATAAAATAAATGAACAGCACCAATAAAATCAATAAATTGAATAAAATCACTAATCAATAAAGTCAAAATTGTACTGATTTTATTCAATTCATTGATTTTATTAATTTTTTTATTGTATGGATTTTATTGATTTCATTGATGTTGTTTACTTCAGTGATTTTGTTGATAATAAATCGCTTTAATTTATTCTTCTGATTCCATTCAATTTATTGCTTTTATTGATTCATTCAATTCTATTTTTAAATTTAAAAAATCAAGTAGATCAATAAAATCACTGAAAACAAGAAAATAAAATTATTATCCATAAAATGAAAAATAAAAAAAATCAATAACATCAATGAAATCCATAAATTGTATAAAATCACTAAAAGCAGTAAAGTCAATGCAATTTTGATTTTATTGATAATAATTTTATTTCAGTATTTTATTAATTTTATTGATTGCATTGATTCATTTGATTGTAGTTTTTAATAAAAATTTTAAATATTCATAATGAAAAGTACAATAAATTGAACAAAATCAATAAAATAAAATCAATAAAATCATTAAAATCAATAGAATCAATCAAATCAATCAAAGCATCAAAATCAATGAATTGGAACAAATCACTATAATTACTAAAATCAGTGCAATTTTGATTTTATGGATAATAATTTGATTTTTGTATTTTATTCAATTTATTGACTTCATTGAGTCATTTCATTGTATTTTTTAATAAAAGAATCGGATATTCATACTGATTTTCTTTATTTTATCAAAAAATACGATGAAATGAATAAAAAAAATCAATAAATTGTGAATTAAATCACCAAAATCAGTATAATTCTGACTTTATTGATTATAATTTGATTTTCTTGATTTTAGTGTAGCCTTGAACCTAGACCACTAACCCGCCGCTCCTTACTCTTTAGTTCTATAATTCAAGCCCATAGTTATTTTGCGCGGATTTCTTGTAACCCGTTTTCTCGTAAACCGCTTCCCATCTTAGTAAACTGTTTCAGCTTTTTTAATCTCAAATGAGGCCCTCTTCGCTCACAAAAGATTACCACAATCCGTGTCCCCCGTTACAAGCTTCTTGATATAATCAATTTATAGTTCGACCACTTGATAAACTTGGAATCTATAAATAAATTTGCAGAGGGCCTAATTTCGAAATTTCAGAAATCGAATTTGATCGTTTCGGAATTTATTGCTGGATAACTTGATAAATTTATAATTTATAATTTAAAAATTTTTAAATCATAATTTCAAAGTTATAATTTCAAACTGGGTAAATTTAAAAATTTATATACAATCATAAATTGATTTATCTATAAAATTGGGTCATTTGCAGTTGCTGTCTTCAAAAACTTTTTACATATTCGCGCCACGAGTTCGCGAGTGGCAATGTGTGGTGCGGACTTCAGAGCATTGAGGATTCCGATCGGAGCATGAATTTGACAGCCGGTCTGTTTATCGAGTTTGCTCTGCTCTGCTTACCAATACAGTCTTGTGGTCCTCACATACACAGGACATCTCAATTTTCTTTCGGTTTTTTTCTCAATTTCGCGACGTATTTCGCGAAATTTAGGTTCGCCATCATCTACTTTTGGGTCTTCGAATATTGGCTGACCCCTGAAAATACCTCTGTCATGTCAGAATTGTGATTAAAAAAGTAAATTTGCGAACAGTTCTTGCCGTTCAAATGCTGTCTTCAGATTTCTCTCTTTCGAAAAATTAACAATTTCCGCGAAAATAGTTATTCTCTTCGCAAAAGGCTTCATTCCTATAAATTTTGTTGATCCGAGGATCTCGCAAAACCCCGGATATTTGACAAGTTTTCTTTCTTTCGTTCTCAAATACTTGGGAAAAATGATATATGGAGTCAGTGCCGTGCCTAGAAAAAAAAATTTCCAAGTCGAAGTTAACCAACACCCTTAAGGAAGCTAGCTTCTTAAAAAAATTCTCTCTGCCGAACAATCCATTGTGTTGGCAGTTGTTACTCTGGACTGATACACGAGGGATCCCTGTTTCAAGTCTCGACGCATGCACTTTTTATTACTTTTTTTTTATTGACCTCGACCACGCATTCATACGAATCCACACTCATTCAATTCGCGCTGTCTCAATTCATCTAAATGCGTCTCAATGCGTTCGAACGAATCAGAAAACGGGATTCACGCGCATTATAAAAATGTTAATTCGCCCCAATCCGTATCAATTCTTTCTTTTTTGCTGGGAGGTATGTAATACAACAGAATAACGTTAGTCGTATACTATCATTCTGTTAAACTTTTTACTTAAGAATTTCATTATAAATCGTCCATTTATAAACACTTTGTGGATATGGCGTACAATAATTCTGAGAAAGGATGAATTTTTTGAGTCTCATATTACGCCACGTGCAAAACCAATTTTCCACATCAGCTAAAATACATTCATAATAGTATCAAAATTTGTGCTAATATGTTCTTTATCACGCATTATTTTTGACCGATAAACTTATCTCCACATTTGGCAACGTTTTAATAGAGTATATTATGATTCAACTTAGAAACTCATTTTCTCAATTCGACAGTTGAGGGACATGGAAAACTATAACTTTGAGGCGACGATATGTTGATACATACATACACTTTTTACAGTAGCTAAGAATAAAAATTAATACAAAATAAAGTACAAATAGTAAAGTAATCAGCAATGATCAAGTTTGTACTTTATTTTGCAGTTTCGAAATAAGCAGCCCTAGACTGAGGCACAGAAATAAATATAATATATATTTGATATAATAGAGTTGAACATAATGCAAAATTAGCATTTCCAACAAAATCGAAAGCGAAGCGTGAGATAAAAAAAAAACCCCGCACTGAGCAAGTTTGAACAAACAGTCGGATTTTCAACCAAAAAGGATGATTTGTCAATAAAATTCTTAATTTTTTAACAAAATATACTAAGTATACTGTAAGCGACCCAGGAAAGAACCCGTTAAAATTGCGTATCTGTCATTTGCAGATTGACATTTTTAAAACTGAATTGGTTTGCGAACATATGAAATGGTCAGTTTGCCGAGTAGCTTCGAATCTGCAATGTAGTACAATGTCCATTTCAAGCAGAGTCATATTGGATCGGTTTACCTCTTTTTGAATGAGACCGACTTTTCTGAGGTTTGGCTGCCATATATCACATGATTTTAAAGATTTATAAATTATCGAAAGATTAAGAGAAATCATATGAAAGGCTACTAGATTCCTTTCGCTATTTTAGTTCTAGAGGATGTAAAGGCTTTTTTGGCTTATAAGTCTGACAAAAAATAATTAGTAAAATTATGGTGGAAACCAATCGGCAGCAATCTGGAATTCCAGTGACAGATACGATTTTCGACGGCTTCCAAACCCATTTGAAGTAAATGAATGGATTTTTGTTTCCTGGGGACCGTACTTAAAATCCGTAACGGATGATATGCCCTCTTCAAAGTCCCTTATTCTCCCTGCAACGAAGCAACAAAAGATTTCTACACCCTTCCCTCACCATTACTGTACGTAATTTAGGGTTTCCAGAAATAATAAGATATGGAACTTGAAACTAATAAACAAATTTGTATTTGAAACAATGCACGCTTTGCAGAGTGAACACTTTATAAACAAAATTCTACGATTTTTCCGTCACTAATTTTTTTATTTTCCCTGACCATTAATATTCAAATACAAGCATTTTGATCTTGTAATATTTTTAACATAGGACCTTCTATAAATGGAATAAAACAATACTTCAAATACAAATTTAAAACTTTCAAATTCACTTATTTTAAATTCAAAAATTACTTTTCTACCATAAAAGATGACATTTGAACAAAATACTTGAATTTTCAACAAAAGAATTAAATTTTCAAGTTAAAAAAGTTAAAGTCTACATATGAAAGGGTAAAAGTTCATATTTCAACCAAAAAATATGAAAGAAAGTTCACCTACATTGTTAAACCGTCAAGCCAAAAGACGAATTTTCTGTATAAAAGTTGAATTTGTAACCAGAAAATATGAATTTTCAGCTAGAAAATAATTATACCCACGCAGTTGAATTTACAACTAAAAAAAAATCATTTTTCAAGAAAATAGTTGAACTCTTAACCAAAATATATCTTCAACAAAAATGATTCTTTAAGAAAGTGGTTCAAAAAAATGTTTCCATCAAAATAATCGAACCGTCAAACAAATAAGAGTAATTTTGAACCAAAGAGTTGCACTTTTATCTAAGAAAGATGAAATTTGTACTAACGCAGATGAATTTTTTAATCCACAAGACAAATTTCCAAAACAAATATTTGAATTTCATCCAAAAAGGATTTCAGAGGACTTTGCAACGCCAAAATATGAATTTTAAACGAGAAGTAACTTTTCTACGAAGATACTTGAATTTTCAAACCAAAAAAAGACGCATTTTCAACACAGTGCAATTTTCAACCAAATAGGATGACTAACAAATTTGTTCAATTTTTAACCAAATAATTACATTTTGTTTCAAGAAAGATGCAATCTCTACTAAAATAGATTAGTGTATAAATCAAAAAGACAAATATTGAAAAAAATAATTGAATTTTCATTCAACATCAACATCAAAATTTGAACTTTAAACAAGTAATTTTTTTTTCTAAATTAGTTAAATTTTTAACTACCGTCACCGTAAAACTTCATTTTAAAAATTCCCTAATTTTTCCCTGATAAATTTTTCGTTTGCCCTGACTATTAATAATTAAAAACCAGAATCTGAAAATAGTAACAAATTTTAACATAAAATCTGTTATAAACGGAATAAAACAATTTCAAATTAAAATGGACAAATTTCAAATTTATTCTGTTTGAAAGTCGTTTAAAGATATGGAAATTCCCCGACTTTTGTTAGATTTTTGTTCTAAATCGCTGACTTTTCCTTGACCAATAAACTTCCCTGCCTTCTTTCTAAAATGCTGTTGGCTAACTTTGTTCCACACACCAGGATTCTTTGGAGCGTAAAGTTAAATTCATATTAAGTTTCTGGACAATTACTGCGAGTTATTTGTTTCATTTAGAAATTTCCCAAAATTACGTACTCTAATGAATTACACCCTAATGTGACAAAATCACTCGACCCCTCCCTTCCTCCTCAGCTGTTACGTAACTTAAGTACGGTTCCCAACCGGACATCATAATTTGAAGCGCTCCGAGTACTCTCAATACTCTCCGTGGATCATTGTGCATTTCCAATCCGCTTCGATGAATTCCTGATCGCTCCCATGAGTCGCTCAGAATCGCTCTTGTATTTTCCTAGCGAATACACTCTATCCATAGCTTAAGGAAATTGTGGCAGCTTCGAAAGGTTTTTTGGGGCTGGAATTCACAATTTCCTGCAAAAAAAAAGTTTTAAACGGGAAACGTGAAAAAGGGGTTGTTCTGAAACTATGGCTCATTATTTGGAATACTATCCCATCCCTCTCCTACTTCGTTATAGATCATCAAGCAAAGCTTGATCATAACGACTTTTCTCGAAAACCGTTAATTTTTCCATTCGATAATATGCATTTTTTGCTAAGAAGTTAATTTTCAATTTCAAAATTGATTTAAATTTATTTGGAATTCACCCTG
Source organism: Andricus quercusramuli (assembly GCA_932178445.1). Taxonomy (NCBI): domain Eukaryota; kingdom Metazoa; phylum Arthropoda; class Insecta; order Hymenoptera; family Cynipidae; genus Andricus; species Andricus quercusramuli. The sequence goes on from CAKNXH010049729.1 coordinate 6,216, forward strand.
AATTCTTATCGATTTATCCTGAATTCTTTTTAATTGTTTTGTATTCTTTGCAATTCTTTCTTTTAGCTTTCGCTGAAATCTTTAAATTCACTTGTATTCTTCAAAAATGACGCGAATCTACTCAATTGAATAATTGAAAAAATTGGTGTTTTTTTTAAGTCACCCTGACGTCTTCTAAACTCGCCTTAAATTCTTATGCACTTTTTCAAATTCGTTTGAATTCACTTAAATTCTTCCAAATTCACTACAATTTTACTGAAATCAGTGGAATATTTTGGATTTATATATATGTATTTTTTCCAATTCACTTGCATTGTTTAAAAATGTACTTTCAATTTTTATTAATTTCATCGAATTCTTCTAATTTCTCTGATATTCCTTTTAATTTCCTCAAATTTTATTTCATTGATGGTTCATTTATTTATTTTTTGGATTTATTACCTTTTAGTTTGAAATATGTACGCGTATATTGTTAATATGCCCATTTCTATACGTTAATTTTCGACAAATTACAAAAAGACATGTTTACATTTGTCGAAGGAAAAAAATGTGTCGGAAAACCCGGGAATTTCAAAATGTCTGATTTAGCCTATAAATTGCCTGGAAACCCGGAATATTTGCTATCTTTAATTTGACAACTTACACAAGTGGCACTAATTTATCGCAGAACTGTTCCTCCAGAAGTCGAATAATGGCATTGCATCTTCGGACAATATTAAAAAAATGAAGTTCCGGTTGTCCTCGACTTTCAGGAATAGGAACAGTTTGGAAGCCTAATTCGAGGGCATAATCAACGGGCTCATCTATGAGGTATCTCAATAAAATTTCCAGAATTTGTGTCCCATTCCCTGGCAAATCCGAAGGTTGCGAGAAAAGGGCACTTCTTTGAAAGGCCAATTTGCTCCTCTGTAGCAAGTTGATAGCCAGTTCCTCCGAGAGGAAAGTTTCTCCACCGTACTCTTCTACTTCCGCGATATTTATATTCGTCCTGGTCCCAATAACCGCCTGCATATCTCTCCTTCATTCCTGAAATCCGTTAGTTTGTAGAAACTCTAGTAGAAACAGTAGTAGACGGGCTGTTGATTTATCTGTTAGAGACTTCGCTTCCACTCTGCAAATTACGGTCAACATTCAATTAGAGATTTCACAGCTCAAAATGATCTCGAGAAAAAAAAAAAAAAGGAAATAGGGTTATTTTTTCCGAAAAAGGGGAATAAATTCTGTTAAGTAAAAGTATTGTAAGTAACATATTCCTACAATTTCAAGTCGAAATATATTGCATTTTCAACAAGATAGTATAATTTTCAACCAAAAAAGATGAACTTTCTACTAAAAGGGATGAATTTTGAACCCAAAAAGATGAGTTTTCAATAATAGGCGACTTTTCAAGCTCGAAAGTCGAAGTTTTTAGAAAATATTTGACTTTTAAGCCCGAAAAGATAAATTTTCTACAAGAAAAAAAGTTACCAAGAAAGATAAATTTTTAACCAAATAGTTGACTTTTCAAGCAAAAAGACGAATTTTCAACAAATAAGGTTGAATTTTTAACTTACAAAACAGTTGCATGTTCAACCTCAAAATCTGAATATTGAAAAAAGGTTACTTTTGACCAAGAAGTTGAATTTTCATCCAAATAGTTTCATTTCCTACCAGCCTGTTGGAATTTCTAGCCAAAAAGATGAATTTTCTACAAAAGAGTTGAATTTTGAACAAGATTAAGATGAATTCTCAACGAAAAATGGGATAGTTGTTACTTCAACCAAAAAGAAGAATTCTTAAAAAAAAAGTTGAATTCTCAAACAAAACAAATTAATTTTCAAACAAGCAATTGCATTTTTAACAAAAGCAATACATTTTCAACCAAAAGATAAAAAATAGTAAAATTTCCAACCGAAAAATATAATTTTTGTACAAAGTAATTCAACTTTTATCCAAGTAGTTAAATTTTCAACAAAATAATTTAATTTTCAACCAAAACAGATGAAAATTCTGAACCGAAAATAGAATAGTAGATTTTTTAACTAAAAACAATTAACTTTTAAACGAAAAAGATGACTTTTCTACCAAAAGATGAATTGTGAATCCAAAAGGATAAATTTCTAAGGAAGTAGTTGAGTTTTCGACTAAAAAATATAAATTTTTAACAAAACAGTTGAATTTTCAACAAAATAATGTAATTTTCAACCAAAACCGATGGAAATTCTGAACCAAGAATATAATAGTAGACTTTTCAAATAATAAGGATTAACTTTCATCCACAGAAAGATTACTTTTTTTACCAAAAGATGAATTTTCAATCTAAAATTACTAATTTTCTATCCAAAACAATTGAATTTTTGAACAAAAAATATGGCTTTTCAACAGAATTGTTGAAGCTCAAAAAATAATTAAATTTTTAACCAAATAATAGAATTTTTAACGAAACGAGATGAAAATTTCGAGCCAAAAATATAATAGTAGACTTTTTAATTAAAAGTAATTATTTTTGAACGAAAAATAGTTGGACTTCCTTATTGAGATCTATTAATTTAGACAAGAAAACAAGAAAAAGGGACAGTTTCTTGAAAATAGGAGAAAAGGATGAATTTTTTAAAAAAGTGAAGAGAGTAATAAAAGAAAGAGTGTGCTGCCTGCAATGAAACAAATAATTAAAACAAAAATTCATATAAAAAAAGACTTACGTAATGTACGCATCCACATGCTTGTGAAAAATGTTCCTGGTGTGTTTAATTAAATATTGTTTGTCAGTGCACATATTGAACTTTTTTCAATCAGCCGAAAGCTTTACAGTTTTTAAATACAGCGTGTACAGGTTCGCGAGATACATTTCCGAATCGGGGCTATTCGTTAATTTAGCCACGATGTATTTCTGCAGCCTCAAGTGATAAATATTGAGTACGAATTTCGCCATCACTTGTTCCGAAATAGAGAAAACTTGTTGCATTAGTTTGTAATTTTTTGTGCACATTGGTATGACTTCCTGAAAAACGTCTTTTCCACCGAAAGAACTCATCTGGCTCTGCTCTATAAATGCATCAACGCATTGAGAATATCCTTTGAATTGATAAAGTATGGATGCGAGCTTTTTCATTCTAGTCGTATCTTCACTATTTTTAGCTCGGACAAATTCTTCTATCAAATTTCGCTCGATTTCGTGATATTTTGTGCTGATTTTCTTCTTTGCGTGGTCAAACTTTTCGGATACCTGTTGTGCTATTAGGTGAAGTTTTAGTATCACATCGGCTGCTTCAACCACCTGTAAAATTCATTAGATATTTTTCTTAATTAAGGAACTTGGAAATAATTTGGTATTCTTTATAGCAGGGTTGCTGCAGGTTAAGGAATTTCAGAAAGTCAGGAAGTGTCAGAGAAAACGTGGAAAAGTCCAGAAATTTTCAAAAAACTGAAGTTGAAGTTCAGGGGCCATCCAAAAATTATGTAAGGCATTTATCTGAAATTTTAAATCCCTTCCACTATATAAAATATCATAAAATTTGCTCTGAAACCTCCACAAAATCTCACTAAGATTTTATAAACTTAGAAAATGTATATACATATGGGTCATTCCACAGATTTTTTGTTTAAATCAGCTGTGTGTGTAACGGGTTAGAAGAATCACTTTAAATGCTTTTTATTGTGCCTGAACTATATCGCAGGACTTCTTTATTGTAAGAGATCTTTGTCGGTTAGGGGTACCAAACGGTCTGACTGCCCCTCACAAGGGATGCAGTGGCAACGGGCCCTTGCTCCTGGGACTCGAAGAGTGGGGAGGATAGAAGATCCTTTGACATTCCTGTCACAATCCCCTTCTTAGATTAGGTTTAGTCTCTAATCCTTTTTGCTAGATTTTATTTTAACATTAGTAGTCTTAATTCTACGATCTACATCTTTTATCTCTGCAGTAGGTGCAGTAGGAGCGACAGTGTAATGCACTGTTGGTGTTGCGGTGACCTGGGTTTTTACGCAAAATATACAAATCTTTTTAGGAATACATTCACGAAGTCGGGCGAAGATTCCACATTTGTAACACATACAAACTATGATTGCAGCAATTGCTGTATATCCTAAGTACTGCAGCCAACTGGTGGCCTGTTCTGTCCAGGTTCGCGTTCTTCTGTCTCTAGTGACCTTATCTATTGCATTTTCGATGTCGTCGACTGATTGTTTTAAATTATTTAAATTCAGAGGCCTAATTTCTTGTGTCAACGGTATCAGCTTGTCTTTTATAGAATCTAATTGTTTGTCGGTATACGGTAATGAAATATTTTTCCTATAGCTTATTTCTCTTGTTATTGTGTCGGTAGAGCTTAATTTTAATATAATATTTAAACCGTTCAATATACATTTGTCCTTACTCACAATCTTCGTAGGGCCCTGGATTTTAATTTTATCATGACCTGATTCACACAATGCATCAACCTCTAGTGGTTCGTGGGGTATTAAAATGTATCCATTCATAAGTGGTATAAAAGCGATGTTCATAATTTTAAAGGGGGAATATTTGCACTCATCCTTGATTGTCTTTACATTCATTCGTAATATGCTATTCTCGCAGCTATTAGTTTCTGACATTAAATATGTGGGTTGCGTTCGTTTACAAATTTTCATCTGACCATAATTTTTACATAGTTCTAATATTGTTCTATCGGTAGGTACGTATGTAGTGTGCCCCTGTCCCATCAATAAGTATTCGTAGTCAGGAATTATGGCAAGGAAAACTGAACCAATTTGTTTGGGAATAGGAATTAAGTGTTTAATTTCATAGATTTCGGTTTCTGGGATAGGAATGTGGATGGAATAAACAAATCTATTCTTTGTGATAGCCACGTTGACTGTCGAGACGTCGACGATATGCTGGAAGTTTGTCTGTTTTAAAGGGATGGTGTATTAGACGTTGAACTTTTCTTCGAATTCTTTCATCTCCATTATCAGGATTGCTGGTGTTAGGAGCTGAGGATGGACTATTCCGTTTTTTCCGTCATTTATCGCATTTATCAGTAAGTTGATATCTTCACCCAATTCATCAACTATCATCATGCAAATCGTCATTTGGTTTGAGATGGCTATATTTTTAGTATTTCTGTTTATTCCGTTAACTATTTGATTGATGCGATTATTATTTTCTCGACTGTGTATTTCAAGTGTCTTAAAATCGGTAGAGGCTGAATTCAACAATACTTTTATAATCTTAGTTTGATTAGAAATACTTTGAGACATGACTTTGTTGTCATTGAACAGTTTATCTAGCTCTTCGTTGATATATTTCATATCATTTTCACTTAGAGTACCAAAAAGTGTTTTCGATACATCGCCTATGAAATTAAAAAACCCTCTTTTAGCTCGCGTTTTGCCCAGAAGTTGGTTTAAAAGATTTCTCTGATTGTTCAAACGCTGTATTCTTGATTTGATTAAATTCAGCTCAAATTGTTCTAAACAGTCATCACATTGATGTGACACGGATGCAAAAATGTGTTGCAATGATTCATATCGCTCGTCTATTTCGTTGGTCTCTACTCCCAGTATCATATTCCAGGTGTCATGATAGAGTTGAGCCTGCCCTAATTCTTCCGAGTAAATAGTTACCCCGGTTAGGTCAGTTGTGATGACCTCAGCCGATATGATCTTCAATATCCATAATAAGATTAGGGCCATCATCTGAAACATCATTGGTAATAGGGCATCAGTTGATTCGAATGTATTCTAGTTCGCTTGTCGTTAAACAGGATTGTGTAATTATTGTTCTCCTGTCTCTCTGTAATTACTGCTGGGCCTTTCCAGGAGGGAGAAAGTTTGTTCTCTGGATGGTTATTAATAAACTTGACCAGATCCCCAGGCTCGAAGATACCTTGTGGTATAGAGATTTTTGAATCCTGTAACTTTTTGTATTTGATTTTTTGTATCTCTATTTTTTCTTTTGCCTTTTGGAGATAGTGTTCATGCTTTCTTTTCCATAGATTAAGTAATTCCTCGTACCTGACATTTGGCGTGGTGCTTAACATCGAGGGCAAATTTGCATCTCTCCCAAAGGTCAGTTGAAAGGGCGAGTATCCGGTGCCTTCATGTTTCATAGTATTGTATGCCATACAAATTATTTTTAAATTTTGATCCCATTCAGTGCTATGATCTTCGATGCTGGTTTTCAGTAAATTTTTAATAGTCGAGTGGGCTCTTTCGAGTGCTCCATTGCTTTGTGGTTGATAAACTGTGGTTTTTATGTGCTTAATCCTGAATAGATTTTCAAAATTCTGTACCAGTTCAGATACAAAGTTTTGTCCCTGATCTGTTAAGATATTCTTTGGTGCTCCGAATAGATATATGTAGTGGTCGAATAACCCTTCTATAATGCTTTCAGATGCCGCGTTCTTAAGAGGTATCAAGATTAAGTACTTTGTGAGCATATCTTGGATGCTGAGAATATATTCGTTTCCTGAAAGTGTCAAGGGTAAAGGTCCGAAAATGTCCATGGCTATTTTATCGTTGGGGTTGACAGGCGTGTCTGGAATAATTGCTGGGCATTGTCTTTTAATTCTAACCGTTTTTTGTAGTTGACAAACGGGACATCGTTTGATGTAGTGGATGATTTCTTGTTCCATATTTTTCCATTCTCCAAGAGTTCTAGCTCTTTCAATGGTTTTGTTCTCCCCAAAATGTTGTGCCGTGATAGATCCACGTGATTCCTTTATAATTTCCCATTTTTCTTCTTGAGTGAGCTCTGCTCGTGGTGTGTAGCAGGTGTGAAATTGCTGGTCTTCATGCTTTGGGCTCAAGAAGTTGAGATAGTCCCGGATCTTCACCTTTTCTAAAGGGGTAATTGTTGGATCTATGAAGTGGTAACGTGTAATTGTTAGTTTAGAGGCCATGGCCTCTCGGTTTATTCTATCCAATACCTCCAGCCATTTAGCCTCGTTAAATTGAGGTAGTTTATATTGAGATGTATCCTGGATTCCTTTCCTTTCTTTGGATATAGTGCGCCAGAGATTACCTCCGGCGTTAGGTTTAACATTTTCTCTGCTAGGCATTCTGTTTGTGATGTATTTTTTATATTCTCTTAACAAATTTTCTCTCCCATCCGTTAATCCTTCCTCATCTGAAATAAGTTGATCTGCATCCATGCGACGCCGAGGAAACTCTCTGGACGTACCGGCTGTTTCTTGTCCTGTTAATTCCTCTTCTCTTTCCACGTCCAGCTCAACTTCTTCTGCTGTATTTTGTAGAGAATCTTCTTCTTGTTGAACTGGAAATAGTCTAGATAGACAATCTGCAGCTTTATTTTCCTTTCCTTTTACGTGTTCGACAGTGTAAAGATATTCTTCCAAACGTAATCTCCACCGTAACAATCGTGAAGAGGGATCTTTCACGTCGTGTAGCCATATTAACGCCTGATGGTCCGTTTGGATTGTAAACTCTCTCCCAAGAAGGTACTGTCTTAACCTTTTGCATGCCCAAACTATCGCTAACAATTGCTTTTCCGTTGTATTATAATTGATCTCGGCTTTGTTTAACGTCCTTGATATGTAACAACAGGGATGACCGTTTTGGGATAATACTGCGCCTAGTCCGTGATTAGATGCGTCTGTCGTTAAAGTGAAATTCTCCTTGTAGTTTGGAAATCTTAAAACCGGTGCTGAGCATAATAGTTCTTTTATTTTGTCAAAGGATTCTTGACAATTCGTTGACCAGTCAAAAGGTGTCTCCTTTTGTGTTAGATTTGTAAGAGGCTTAAAAATTTGAGAGAAATTTTTTATAAATTTTCTATAGTACCCTGCGAGTCCTAAAAAGCTCTGAACTTGGGTGACATTCTGTGGTGGTTTAAAATCTCGTACTGCCTGTATTTTTGCGGGGTTAGGTTCCACGCCGTCCTCAGTTAACAAATGTCCTAAATATTCGAGTTCTGGGCGTAAATACTCGCACTTGTCAGGTTGAAGTTTTAATCCTGTTTCTCTGAGTCTGTCAAATAGACTTACTAGGTTCTCGTTGTGTTCCTTCAAAGTTGAGCCGAATACGACAATGTCGTCAAGGTAAACAAAACATTTTTTTCCTACCAATCCTCTCAGGGCATTGTCCATCATCCTTTGGAAAGTAGCGGGAGCATTTTTGAGTCCAAAGGGCATTCTGTTGAATTCAAAATGACCTTCAGATGTCGAGAAAGCCGTGTATTTCTTTGATGTTTCACTCATTGGGATTTGGTGAAACCCAGAGCTGAGGTCAAAGGCAGAAAAGAATTTTGCATCTCCTAATTGATCTAAAATGTCCTCGATGATGGGTAACGGATATGCATCTTGTTCCGTGTCCTCATTTATCTTTCGAAAATCGATTACTATGCGCCATTTCTTCTTGCCAGACGCGTCTTCCTTTTTTGGCACCACCCAAATCGGCGAATTAAAGGGTGAATTTGAATCTCGTATGACGCCTTTTTCTTTCAAGTCATGCATTTGTGTTTTTATTTTTTCTTTGTGACATTGCGGAGGACGATAAGATTTAACATTTACTATCTTGCCGGTTTTCAAAATTATTTCATGTTCTACTAAATCTGTACACGGAAAAGGGTCTCCTTCAAGGTTAAAAATGTCACTGTATCCTGCTACCATTTTCCATAAATAAGGAAGTTCTTTTTCTTCTATGTGGTCCAATCTCGTTTTGTTTAATAGATCTTGTATTCGTTTTGCCTGATTTCCTTCCGAACTAGTGACACTGACTCTACTTGTTTCTTTAATTTGATCGATTTTATCATACTCCAAACTGCTTGGTATTTTTAAGGGGCTTTTTCCATAATTATATAAGGGTACAACTAATTCTTGGTTCTCTATTTTGTACACGCCGTCGGGGATTGAGTCGTGATTTTCTATATAGACATCTTGATCCTTTTCTACAACTTTGATCCGAGTTATCTGTGCTGTGTTTCCCGAAACAAATGTTCCGTCCTCATAAAGGGGTAATTTTTTGTTATCAAGGTAAAGGAAATCTTTAGTTATTTGATATTTATCGAATGCATTAAAGAATTGTCGGCCGATGATACCTTCTTCTGGCAAGGGAAAATCATTATCAATTATGTGAAATAAATGCGACTTCCCTAAGTATGGTATTCTTACTGCTTGATAAGAATAATTAATATCTCTCCCCATGGCAAAACGTTTCCTCATCTCAAATGGTGTTCTTTCTATGGGTACTTCAGAGTGTTTAATGAGATTAATAGAGGCTCCTGAATCTACTAGTAATCTATAGGTGCGTCCATCAGAATGCTTTCCATGTATGGATTGCAATCGTCCGCTGATTGCAGAAACTCTGCAGATTCTTCGTAGCGTTCGATTTCGTCCTGTTCCTGTGGCGTTACTTCGTAACATTCTAATGGGTCTTGTAGATCTTCCATCTCCTGTATATTCCTGATTTCTGGCGGTCTTCTCTGAGATGTTCCATTGCGAAAACCCTGTTGCTTTGATTTCTCATAGCATTGTTTCTCCAAATGGCCCGGTTTCTTACAGAAGTTACAGGGTTGATTTCGCATTTGTGGCTGTTGATTTCGGGCCGCAGGTACCGTTACGTTCCTCATAGGTAGTCTAAGAACATTTGGTTGTACTGGTCGAGGTGTTATTGAAACTTTCGTACGCGTACGTTCACTGCACCACACTTCTGCTTCCAGAGCTTCCTGTAAAGCTTGGTTCAAACTTTTGGGTTTTAAGGGTCGCACTTGATGGCTAATGTCATCGCGTAAGTTCATAACGTACTTCTTTGTGGCAGATTTTTCCTCCATTTGAAGAGCTAATTTCCGCTCTATTCCGGACGAATATTCCGATTGAATTGTATAAATCAATTCATTATACGCACTTCTAAATCTTTGATTAAAAAACTGTACCGAATCATGATTTTGCCTGATAGTTTCGAGTTTACTACGACACGTTTCCAGAGTGGTTGTAGTGGCTAATTTTGTTTTTAAAGCGCTGTACAGATCATCGTAGCTACTTATAGGGTAGTGCCGGATTGCCCTCTTAGCACTTCCAATTATTTTCTCCGTTAAAATGTAGTCCAGTAGTAAACTAGGTTGGGAACATCTTAGCCTCGCGCGTTTCACGGTCTTAATGAAATCGCGTACGCCAACATCATCTTGGCCGTTTAAAACCTCGACCGTGCGGATGATTTCTTTGGCCTGGGAAAGCAGTTCAACGTTTTCCATTCGGTGCATCGCTGGTAGCAATGGGTTGTTTCTCGGGAAAGTGCGATGAGCGGGTGCTGGCAGCCGGTTAGTATGCTGTGAGAAGGAATTTGGGACCTGAACACATTGCTGGTCAATGACCTGCGCGGAGAAACTTTGGGGCTGTTCACCTATTCTGCTAGATCTCACAGATTCAGGTGGGGATGCCGGCTGTTGGCTAGTACACTGAATGACGGGATTTGGGGGCTGAAGTCGAACACGCGGCTCTGGGTAAGTGTTAGACCACTGGGGGACGGAATGTATGGGCCGAACACTTTGAAACTGGTCACTGCACTGTGTGAAAGAATTTGGGGAAACGCCGGGCGAGATGCGTCTCTCCGGGGGGACGGGATGTATAGGCCGAACACTTTGAAACTGATCACTACACTGTGCGAAGGAATTTGGGGGAACGCCGGGCGAGATGAGTATCTCTGGACCACCTGCTGTTTGGTCGCGATCGTGCATTTCCTCGTCTGGCGACGATTCCTTTTCGGACGACTCGGAGTGCTGTGGCGACAATGCTTCCTTTTCAGACGACTTGGAATGCTGTGGCTGGTCGTTCGATTCATCCTCCGTGACCAAGGCATTGCTAAACTGCGCGAGACTTCTGATTTCGCCCGCTCGCTTCAGGTTTTCTTCGTTCAAAGTCGTGAGGCTAGTTTCGAACCTGTCCTGTTTCTCAACGATTATTTGAAGTTGGTTCAGGATCAGTGTTAGAACATCCTGATCTTGTTTTGACGAATTCTCCGAAGTCATAGTGGGAGCGGTCGTACAGGGCTCAGAGATGGAGCTATCAGAATCTGTGGAAGTGTCTGTATGTGTGGGATAGTGTGTACTTAAATTTTCCCTATAGGCGTGGAAAGCCAGTTTTAAACCTGATTGCGAGTGTCGGGTGTAAGTGTCGCGAACGCGTAACAATATGATATTTTATATTGATTTTAAGCACTGCACTTGCGTGATTTCATTACATCTCATTACAAAAGTATAACAACGTCTGAGCACAAATTTTCTAGCTTATTTTCTAAATAATTTATTTTTTAGAAATCAATTCTGCGCTTACGGGGTCGTGCTATGCCAATAGTATACCGACGCCTAAGCCAAAATTTCTATCTTATTCTCTAAAAACTCGCTTACTTTTTCTTTGTTGAAACTCTGCTTTCTGGTTGTCGGGCTGCACCGTAGTAACAGTCCGGAGTCCTGGATTTATCCCTCGATATTAACCTCCGTAGAGATTTCGTTGCCACTACTGCAAATTCTGCTTCCTGGTTGTCGGGCTGCACCGTAGTAACAGTCCGGAGTTCCTCGATTTTAACCACCGTAGTGATTTTCGCTTTCCAGATTGTCTTCCAAAGATAGGGTCGTTTGATCTCTAAATTGCTCCGTAGAGACAAGATCGTGTACTCCTATCCTGGCAGGATCGCCAATTTTGTAACGGGTTAGAAGAATCACTTTAAATACTTTTTATTGTGCCTGAACTATATCGCAGGACTTCTTTATTGTAAGAGATCTTTGTCGGTCAGGGGTACCAAACGGACTGACTGCCCCTCACAAGGGATGCAGTGGCAACGGGCCCTTGCTCCTGGGACTCGAAGAGTGGGGAGGATAGAAGATCCTTTGACATTCCTGTTACATGTGACCATGACAGCGATTTAGCTGGCGATTTTTTCCTAATAGTAAGTGCCCAAAAACAATGAGGTATTAGATTTTTCGAATCAAAACTTTACTTGATTTTTTTTTTAATTTGACTTTTTCGTCAATTTTACTTTTAATTTCAAATATGCATAAAGAAGGGAATTCATACTTGATTTTAAAGTTTAATGGCTGAATGTATTGGTTTTAGGAAGTAGTTTTAGGTAAAATGTTTACTATACACGTATGTCAAAAACACAAAAATTAAGGTCATCTTTAAAGTTGTCTATAAATTCAGTGAATATCATTAAACTTAAAAAAGCTTAAAATTGCTTCCGCATCAAAAAATTCTACAACGAAATTGTGTATTTTGCAAAAATACAACTTTTTTGTACGTAACATTTCTTGGTGAAATCATTAATTTTCGAAAAAATCGACCAAAAATGAAAAATAAACTATTTTTTGATTTATTAAATCATTCTCAATTTTAATAATAATAATAATGAAAATCTTTATATTGATTCAATTTTTTCAAATATTTAATTTAATTAGGAATTATTAATTTTATATAGGTTCATAAAATGCGTATGTGTAAATAATTTTTAGTTTTAAAGAATAAAGGCAATTTGCCCAAAAGCTGTTTGCAAGTAATTAATGAATTATTGTCAAATTCGGTGAAATTTAGTACATTTATAGGCAATGTTGAAGATGGCCATTAAACTTTAAAATCGGTTTGCAAAGAAAAGTAAAATTGACGAAAAAATATAATTTCCAAGGAAAATGTACGCAAAGTTCCAATTCGAAAAATTCAATGCTTGATTTATGGGGGATTTGAGGCACTACTATCAGGCGGAAAAACGCCAGCAAAATTGCTGACATGGTCGCGCAGAATTTTGACTGAGTACAAAAAAATCTTTAGAATGACCTATATACATTTTGTTGATTAAATAAACGTGGAACCTCAATGTCACTAGATTTAGAGAAGAATATGTCTTCATAACAAGTGAGTCTCAAAAAAATTCATATTATATTTTTTTTTTTTGAGAATTCATTTTGAGGTTACAAACTTTCATTATCAACTGTCTAGTCGAAGATTCGTCTTTTTGGGCTAAAAATTCAGCTATTTTGGTTAACAAATTAATTTTAAACCATAAAAAATAAATTAAAAAAAAGCTAATTTTCATCCAAAGAAATCAATTTTTAACAAAGTAATTACACTTTAAACTAAGTAGTTTATTTTTCAACCAAAAAAGAATTCTCAAAAAGGAATGTAATAGTTAATATTTCAAGCCAGGAAAATTGTAATCGTAAACCAAATTTTTCACTCGAATAGTTGTACATTTAGCCAAAAAAGATTGAATTTCTATGATAACAGATGTATTTTTAAACAAAAAAGACGAATTTTTAACAATAGAGTTGAATTTCCAAAGAAAGATTTTTTATCTGATGACAAAAAGACGAATGTTCTACGAAATAGTTGAATTTTCAAACCGAATGTATGATTTTTTAACAAAATTGTTGAATTTTCAACAACAAAAATACCAAATATTAAAATTTTTCACCACAAGCTGAATGTTCAACCAAACATGGAATAGTTAGATTTGCAGTTTAAAAATTAATTTTCAACCAGTTGCATTTTTAACGAAAAAAAATTTCGACCATAAGAAAGAAATTAAAAAAAAAAATTTCAACCACGAAAGATTTTCCAGTCACCAAGAAGATTAATATTCTCACACAAAAGATGAATTTTTAATTAAAGAAAGATAAATTTAAACCAAACATGGAATGAATTCGCAGTAAAATTTGCAGTTGAGAAGCATAATTTTTAACCAAACAGTTACATTTTTAACAACAAAAAAGGCATTTCTACGATAAGAAATGCATTAAAAAAAACACGAACTTTCAACAAAAGAGTTGAATTTTCAACAATGAAAGATTTTTCAGTCAACAGAAAGATTAATATTCTACGACAAGACATGAATTTTCAACTGAACAAGGTAAATTTTTAACCAAACACAGAATAGTTAAATATGCAGTTTAAAAACTTCATTTTCAACCAAACAGTTGCATTATTAACAAACAAAGAAATTTCTATGATGAGTAATGAGTTTTCACACGAAACACACGGATTTTCAACAAAAGAGCTGAATTTTCATCCAAGAAAGGTTTTTCAGTCAATAGAGAAAAAAATTTCATCCAAAATGAGGAATAATCATGTTAAAAAGATGAATTTTCCACAAAACAGTTGAATCTTCAACTCAAAAATACGAATTTTCAACCAAAAAGAATGACTTTTTAACAAAATTGTTGAAGGTTCAACAAAATAATAAAATTAACTTCAACATCAGTTTATCGAAAATGCCCTGACTCTTTAAGCTATTCCCTGACATTCCTTGACAGGTTTTAAATTATCTGACTTTCTTGAATTCCCTGACCTGTAGCAACCCTGAATAATGATTAAAACGTTAATAATTACTTACGTAGTAAACAGCAGTGGTATCTCCTCAAAACTCCAACGACGTAGAGACTCAACCCGGTAAGAAGGTGTGGATTGAATTGAATAGAAACGTTTCTATCCAAATGAATGTCGTTTTTGAAAATAACGTTTGAATGCAGAACAGCGCCGCAGCAAGAAATGAAAGTGATAAAAATGAAAGCACTTGTGAGACGGAACAAAATGGAATTAAAGTGTGAACGAAAAAGTGAACACGAAAAGAAAGTGATAAAAATGAAAGCACTTCGTAAGACAGAACATAACGGGATTGAAGTGTGAACGAAAAAGTGAACACGAAAAGATAGTGATAAAAATGAAAGCACTTCTTACGCCAGAACAAAACGGAATTAAAGTGTAAACGAAAAAATGAATGGTTTAAACGGAATTGACTTGAATTAATTTGCGTACAGAATATATAAATCGCCGGATTCGACACCAGAAACTTTTGTTGGAAATTGCGAATAATAATAACAAGAATTTTCGTTTTCAGGTATATGTATTTGAAACTTTTTATCTCGATTACAGGGGCGTTTACACATACAAGATTATATAAATAATGTGATAATATACACTGCCGTGCGAAAGTTTCCGGACATCTGTTTTCCAATAGTTTAAAAAAGCACTCTATTTGTAATAATATAAAACTGTAAATTTTCTTTCAATTATTGCACGGAAGCTGATGAAGTTGTGAGCCGAATGGGCATAAATTGCAGGCAATCTGTTAATTTCATTGTAAGTTATTCGAAAGAAAAACTTGAAATTTCAATGTTTTCTATAAATATCAATAAGTCCAAATATAACTTAAATGTTTCCATGTTTTTTGGCTGAATTTTAAGATAATTTTCTACATTGATGTAGAAAATTATTAATTTCAGTGACTTAATGAGATATTTCAAGAATTTTTTTACTTCGATACAGTCAAAGGTTGAATTTGGTTTAAAATGTCATCAAAATTGAAAAATATTTCACTCTTAGGAATTTTTTAAAAATCGTTTAAATTTCATTTTATTAAAATTCAGTTGAATCAGTCAGAACATTTCTTTAAACTTAATTTGTGTATTAAATCAAGTTTAGCCTTCGGCTGCATTGAAGCAAACAGTTTAGAAATTTATCTCTAAGTCACTACAATAATGCAGAAAATTTTCTTTAAATTTAACCCAAAAACATTGAAAAACTTTACTTATTTGCGGAATTATCGAAATTTTATAACATTATAACAGGAGTACTTTAAACTATTGAAAAATAGATTTAGCGGCAGTTCCATAAAGCTTAGAGACTAACGAAAACAAATTCCGACGCCAATTAATTAACCTTTCCCGCCTAATAGCAAACTCATAAGAACCTGGCAGTTGGTACCTTCAGAAAATGGAAAATCGCTTGTGCTTACCTATATTTAAAGCTGGTTTAAATTTGTAGGTTTTCGACTGCCCCAAAAGCATTTAACCAAAAAAGGATGTGATTTAAGTGATTTCATGTTTTCGGGGCGAACACAGGCCTCAATTTTCAAAAAGCTTTTAACCTACGCATATATATATATATATATATATAT
>CAKNXH010049732.1:0-16384 GCA_932178445.1 Andricus quercusramuli
CCGCTCCGTTCGTTTGGTCCGCCAGGGTACATAGTTAAACTACATACATTGGAACCTACCAAGATAGCACAAGAGTTTGCGGCAAACTTGCCTGAACCTTGCGACGCAAGCAGAGTCGGAGCTATACATTTGGCCGCCCGTGTGCAAAATTTTTCCGCCGCCCCTCCCCCACCATTACCCCACCCTTCCCCTTTTCTTTGAGAAAGAAAAAAATACATTTCCTATATAAATATGCTTTATTTTTATTTAAACATTATTAATATTACTTACACTATTGATATTATTTACATTATAAATATCATTTACATTATTATTATACACATTATTTACATCATTTAGGGGAGACCATCCTACAATAGATAATGATCCTACAGTAGATAATCATTAATTATAAGCCTAACTATTAGTAAAATAATTAATTCTAATTATAATATATTAATACGTATCGCGCCTGAACTATTAATTATATCAAATAATCATTTGACTTGAATTAGTATTTTGAATTAATGGTTATCTACTGCTGTTATCTACTGCTCGTCTTGCTTTAATCTGGGCAAATTCTTCAATCAGTTCAGACACATCCAAATCATTCCAATAAATCCAATAAATAAATCAATAAGTCAAGCTTGTTTTCCGCCATTGCTGTTCGAAAGTAGTTTTTTATTATTTTCAATTTTGAAAAGGATCGCTCTGCGCTTGCGAGAGATACAGGCAAAGTTGTTTAGAATTCGGTATATGTTATGAACGTATTTGGAAACACGAGATGCAAGTTTTCTTTTAGTATGAACGTCAAAATTTCATCTGCACCCATGTTTGGCTTGAGGTAAGTTCTTAACGCAAAAAGTTCATCATGAAAATCCACACCTACTATATATCTGAGCGATTTTCTTCTTCTTTCGTGAGATTTTCTTGAAAATTTTTGCACTTTTCAAGAACCTCTAACTTATTCATCTTTAGAAGGGTAGTGCTGTTAAATACAAAACCGAAAATATTAGACCATAATTTGAACCTGCAGCTCCTCATTAGAACCTGCGTTGACGCTATTTAAACCTATAGCCCCTACTTTGAAGTTTTTACTCCTAGAAAATGAAACATTAGAGCCTCATTTGACTCGGCTTGAACCTACAGGCGCTACTTTGAATATTGAGAAGCTACACGCAGGAAACAAGAACCCATTGAAAAGGCGACTCCGTGAATTGCGTATCTGTCATTTGCAGATTAAGATTTTCAAAACTCAATCGGTTTGCGACTATGTGAATCAGTCAGTTTCTCGATATTAGCAGTAATAAAATATCTGTAAGCAAAAAGGAAAGGATTCTTTCTAAAAATGTTTATTTTCTTATCAAACCGAAACTAAAGTTTCCATTTGAGCCTTAAGTTATCGAATGCTATCGTCCCAAGAAGTCAGAAAAGAATATAAATAGGATTTTCTACTTGCGAAAGACAACCAAATTTGGAGGTTACGGACAAAAAAATTAAATAAAAAATTGTCGGACTAGTCTGTAATTTAAACCCAAATCGGTTTCATTCTCTTGAGGAATCTTTCCACTGAACTGAAGTGAAGGTCAAGGATATTTCACAAATAAGTTTTCAAATTATATGATAAAAAACACTACAAACAAAGAATTGTATACTTCATGAGGTTCGTCTTAATATTAAGTTCCTGAGGTACAGTTGATAGTAAATGTATTTCTGCAGAGAAGGGAACTCGAAATAAAAATGTATAACCATTACCGAAATTCCGCCATTATTATTATTATTATTGCCAGCGTAGGGGCTGGAGCACTTAGGTAAGGTCAGGAGCGCCAATGTAGGGTAGGGCCTGAAGCACCAATGTAGGTTCTGATTTATACCCTACTTTGACGCTAAACGTGGAAAAACGGCCGATTTCGGACATTTTTAGCTTCAAAGTAGGGTCTAAATTGAATTAAAATCGCAGCTTATTTTTAACCTACTTTGCTGCTCCAGCGCCTACTAAGGTAGGATTTATAGGTTCAAAGTAGGGCCTAAATTTCGATTTGGGGTTGCTGAATGTGTAGCTTCAGTTAGATATTTTTTTAAAGTTTTGTCAGTTCTTTTTTCAGTGAAAAACTTACTTAAAACTTCAAGAATTTTAATGAATTCCGGTAGATTCATGTGAGGATCTTGCAAACGTTTACTGGCCACATTGATCTGCAATAGAACTTTATTCCATATTACAATGGAACATATGAACTTAAAGCTCTTGATTTTTGTTGCTAAGCATAGTGCTTTGTGTCTCGCTGATATGTCACTGTTTTCCTCTGAGATTTTAATTAAACTATCATGAACTTTATCAACGTGGTGTCGTAAAAGTCTCACAGAGTCATTCCTGCAAGACCTTCACGTCCCTTCATTGTTAAACTAAAATTAATAAAAAATGAGGTTTCATGTCCATCATCGTGTCACTGAAAGATACTTTCTTAAATAATTAAGAAACTAAAATAGATAAATAAATTTTAAGACAACCTTAATCTCGGTTTAGAATGTTTAGATGCACCTTATTTCATATCTGCCTCCTCTTACTGCTTTCCTTCGACAACAAACATTACACAGAACTTAATATAACAACAAATAATTGCAACTGACCTACGTTCGTTGCTCTTGGGCTGATGTTGCTTGAGTAGAGTATCTTATAGTTCTTACCTATATTTATGAACAATTACGTTAAACTTCTAAGGTACCTACGAAGCGACATCTCAAGTCAAGACTCAAGCGATCATAATACAGCTACATAGAAATAGTGAATTATTTTTGAAAAATCGAATATTTGAATTCGATTTTTAACATACATTGTTTCTAAAATGTTTTCAGATTAAAAAAACAGTTTAAAATAAACAAGTTCTGTAACGGATAGTGGGCTTGTCCCGGAAAGAATTTTGTAAGGAGCAATTTTAAAAACGTAACTTTCATGCAATTTAATTAAAACGCATTGTCTTCGAAACATGTTTGAGTACAAATTCAAAATTTGTATTATCACGGTTCCGTTCCAGAACACGTGCAGAAATTTCCCCATCTTTCCCTATTTGAAGTTGGGTTCTGAAGGGGCCCCTATCAGAATATCTAGACTAGAAAAAACTGATGGGGGCCCTATCAGGTTCTAGTGAAGAATTCCATTCTTCGTATAGGTATGGCGAATCTATCTGTATCCAGTGGGGCCCCGACCAGAAAATTCCTAAAATCTTATTCTTATTACCTAAAGTATTAACTTGTAGCGGTCTGGCGTTCTTAGTAAGCAGAAATAGTGTTTCTTCGTGTGCATGTGAACGATTTTTTCCATAAAACTTGATTTAGGGCATTATTGAAAATTTTGTTCGGAATTAAGCACGTATGTGTCAATTAAAGTTAAAGAGGTTATGTCAAGTACAGCTGTTCAGTGCTTCGCCAGAGCTTTCAAGTTTTGTGTTTTCATTTCTTTATGTAATTTTTTCATTGTGTTTGACAATTATTCTTCTCCACGATGGAAGAGAAAAGGCGCCTGCGAGAGCAGAAACGATTTCGCAGTCAAAAGTTCCGCTTAATGCAAAAAGTCGAAGAAGAATGCGATGAGAGTGAGGTTATGATTTTCGGAGCTGCTCGCTCCGACGATCACGTAGAAGATAAATAATGTAATAATAATTGAATATATTGTATTTGTACGAACAATTTAACAGTAAATATAATCTAATAATAACACAAACTAAAAATATTATTCTCTTACATTATATTACAAAAAATTTCAAATAAGTAAATTTATAAAATTCAGGGTACATATAAAAATGAAAATTAATCAATTATAATTCAGCAATTGGCATATTGTAGTGTACTATTATTATTTCAGCTGCTAATTCCAACACACGTAAAGATTCAATGGGCCAAAATATCGATGAGAAAGTCTTCCTCATGGAATTCAAAAATATTCTTCTCAACGCCAAAGACTGAGAAGGAAGATGGAATCTCCTAGCTGCTAACTTAAATCAAACACAGGGGCCTTGTAGGGGCCTTGTAGGGGCCCTTCTCTTAAATGGGGTTGTAAGCGGGCGACCCCCACTAGAACCCTACTAGAAAATCTAGTGGGGCCCCTATGGCCATAGCGTTTCGTTCTAGATGGGGGCCCGACTAGTTTTTCTCACTAGAGCTCGATTAGAGATAGGGAAAACTCGTCGGAGCCCCACTAGAGCCCTATCAAAATTTCTGCACGGGACTACGCATAAATCTGAAAGAGTCAATAAATCGAAGCTTTACATTTGTGCCTTCTACTTGTTTTGTAAAAGATATATATTTCTCTTTGTTTATAGGTAATAATTGAACGCTACCTTCAAAACTTGTAGCTAAGTCTTTTATTAAAAAATGGGCATCATATCCTGATAAGTTATGAAAAACTACAGGAATCACATGCGAGTCTTTATAGTTAATATTACAAGCTTCATGACTTGGACCGCGATATTTACCTGTAAAATGGTCATAATCGCGATGTTTAATGTCATCATTTGCAAAAAGCTTTTCACAAATGTGACATTTTTTTTGCCGTTTTAAATTCATACTGTTGCTGCAATGTTAAAGGCTCCATTGGGATAATATTTTTTAGAAGCAAATATACTTCCTCAGACACACGTTTTAATTCTTTCATAAACCAATGTATACAGTCTTCTCCTCTATAAACTTTAAGTTCAGAAAGAGAATCATCAACATTGCAATATTTATAAAAAGCTACACTTGTTGGGACATGTTTTTGGTAATTGGTTGATTGTACATCTGAATTTTTTTCTAATAAACATTCTATATCAGCATAAATTGCCACAGGGACTTTTTCCTATAATCTATAGTTTTTAAATTTTAATATGTTATTCTTTTCAGTTGGTAGTATTACCCTGCATTTATTCATATTCTCACAGTCAGCTTTATGATTATTCAAATATTTTTCAAATTTAAAGTGACATAAACATCGATCACAGAATCAAGTGCGACAATGAGCCTTTGTACATTGTGATTTTATCAATCGTGATAGATTTTGTATCCATGCGAAGTGACAAATTCGATTATTTTCCAAAATATCATCATCTCCCTCAGTTAAATCAATGTCTGTATTTTCAATCATAAGGAAATGAATTGTAGGTTTGTCTGATTTAAGTTGACTTAAATATAGCGGAACAATTTCTTCCTTCTTACTATTTTCATGACACTCTATACTATAAACATTTATACTTAAATTATTTAATTTCTCAAATTTCGGTATATCATGTAAACTAATAGGAAATTGTATTCCATCATATTTGAGTTCAGTATCGAAATGAGGATAAGAACTAGTACGGTTAGAATGTCTTTTAGCAAAGTACAGAGCTGCCATAACCGACCAGAGAAAACAAAAAGCATCAGTATTCTCTACATTTATAACTGCTCTTTTATCTCTTACAAATTTTGGTGATCGTATATAAGTTGACAAACCAGCAACTGAAAGTGGTGTATATTTATTGAAATTCACATTTAAATTTATAATTTCTTTCAATTTCCAATTAGACTTTGTTTGTTGAAACTCTTCAACTTTAAATAATATTTTCTCTCTTACTTTAATCTCAAACCATTCACCAATATCTGTCAACTCAAGAATAGTTTCATTTTTGGTGTTAAAAAATTTCATTTCTTCTATTTCCCTACCTTCTTCTAATGCACTAAATTTAGCAGCTAAAATAACATTGACTTTTAAACCCCCCATAATTTTGAGAGTATTTTTTATTCGTGCAATGATCATTTTTTTTTGCATCATCTAAGAAGCTATTTAAATCCTTATGTGTTAAATTTATCATTAAACCTGTTCTAATGCGACTCTTGAAGGCAGTCTCCATGTCTTCCCACTTGACATTTTGTTTGTCCACATCTTCATTGACCCCTGCTCCTCTTCTTCGTAACTTCTTGAATTTTCGATTTCTGGCTTTTAAAATCCCAACTAGAGATTGAATTTTATTTTTTTTGACCCAAAGAAATGTCTTTTCCTCTTCTCAGGAGTTTATTCAACAGCCTTATGTTTTGGATTCCACCTCGGATCCAAAAATCAATTTCTTCAAATGTGGCATTTCCTTTCAAAATTTCGTACGCTTCATCCATCATTTTAATAAGTCTCTTACACTGCTCTGAATTCATTTTCAGAATATTTTTAAAAATATGCTCACTGAATAATTTTCATGTTTGCAAAGTTGAACACCAAATACTAGGTAGATTGCACTAAATATTCCAGTTAATTTTTCCGCTGAATGCTACACACTGAATAGTAGCTATAGTCCGGGGAAATTATATTTTTTTCCAGAAAAAAAGGTATAGTTTTTTTTTCTTCACAATCATGTCCCTGAAGGCATTAGAAATGAATACCAAAAAAGTTCCCCATCAGATCAGCACCGCATACACCCCTAGCCTCGAAAAACATCCCTTAGACGGGTAGTAGCGCTCGTTTTTGGCTATTATATACGAAAGGGTGCGTCGGAGGATAAAAATGAATGGGGGTGAAAATATTAATAATAGAATTTGCAATAAAAAAGGTCTCGTACACTTTTGATGTACAGGTCATAGGTGATGCGTAATCAGCTCCAGGAGTGGGGGGGATGTTTTAGCGTATGGTGCGAAACGTACTCGCGCGCTTAGTTTTCGGCCCATAACTTATAAAAGGGTAGTTTTTGGACAAAAATGCATGGAAGAAAATTTGTAGAGCAGAAAATTTCCTTTTAGCACCAATACATTCTATTTGGATTACATCGATTTGGAAAGTCATTATTATTATTTTTTCACAGGTCACGTACAAGCACTGGGATCTCATTTCCACACCACCCCTGCAGTAAAGTTTTTGGTGCTTTTTTTTTATTGTGGTCTCCCCTATAGGCCTATTCCACTGATCATTGGTTGATAATATTACTCGGAATAAAAATTATTTTCTTTTGTTGATAAAATTTTTGGCATTGTTTGTATTGGGATTTCACCGGTACTTGCGATCTCTTTAGATAAAGGAACACTTCGCAATTTGCAAATTTCTTGATCTAGAACCTTGCTGCCGGATTTATGCCATGGAATGGAATGAAATGTACCTTTCCCAGTTAAGTTTTTTATGTTGTAATCCGCCTTGTCAAAAATATACTGGAAAAAGGAATTTATGTCTAAATCAGGTTTCCAAGATTCATCAGCGGATGCTTCAAATAGCGCGACATCCTTGTAGCTTGAGCAGAAACCCAAAGCTGCAACTGCATTTACAATATTTTTTGACGCAACTTTTCTGAATAAAAATACCGCCAGAGAAAGTAACGAGCAAGAAATAAATGAGCGAAGTCTTGTTGCTGCAGTTATAGCATGACCCTATACACTTTTTTTTTGCAATTTTTCAGTATTAGTTTTTTTACATTCTATGATAACTGTATCTAAAAATTTACGAAATGAGGGTACCACTGAAGCATTTGCTTCACACATAAAGTCCTGACATCTGAGTAATCTGTTATATGGAGTGCTTCGAATATCTTCTTGTACTATATGTCCCGCTGTAGTCACAATTCTCATACGTTCTTCTTCTTCATTGCCTAACCGACTTGTATACCAACTATTTATGACTTTAAATCCCGATCCGCGGAAGCAAACAATTGTTGGTTTGGCTCGAGTTTTAGCAAACATTACCTGATCCCCATAAGTAGTAAGTAATTTTGCTTCTAATGTTTTTTCTGTCACCGATGATCCATCGGGCATATGCTCTTCAATTTTTCTGATCAATGCCTTAAGTGTGAATTGACATTCATCACTCTAATCAATAAAGGAGCTTAGTTCACCGAATGCAGACACCAAATTTTGATCTTCAGGTCTTCCTCTTCTCTTAGTTAAGGATGGAATCTTTGCAAATTTAACATAACATTTTTTATGGTAACGAGCATCTTCTTCTATAAGGCATGATACGCTGTTTATCCGTCTTGAAACTTACTCACCCCATTCGTCCTTCCGGCTTGTAGCATCCATTGAAATCTTATCTTTGAGACTTATAGTACGTACCATGTAAATGGGGTTACGTAGGTTTTTCATTGTCTTTTTTTCTGCTTCTGGGTACCAATTTTCGCCACAAAACAGGCATTTTCTCTTGATTTTTAAATATTTCGGCAGACCGCAAAACTGGATTATTCTAACCTGGATCTTTTTGTGATGTTTTTAATTCTCGATTAATATTACGCTGCTTAATATACTCCCGTCTACATATTGTATGTACTTCTATCGAGTCGACCCTTCGTAATAAGTTCATGTATCCATCTTTGCGAATTTCACTCACTCGCCTAAGATTGTCAATTCCACTTTTTACTTCGACTGTTTCACCTACACCAGGGCTCGCCAGAATGCAGTCTTTGACTGACAAGACTGACAGTGTCAATAACGAAGACTAGGTCAAATAGACCCCAATAAATTTTCGTCGAACTTGTCCTTCGACTGGTCCCTAATCCTTCACGGTAAATTACAGTTTGAAAAAATGTATTGCGGACTCAAGCAGAAAAAAATCAGACCCTTCGGTGTGAACAATGAGCCGCAACGAACCTTGACCGTAAAGGCCGTAACCCTTTCCAGGATTCCTGGAAACCGAAGAAAAAAATGACAGAGAAACTTTCTGTCAGTCTCGCACTTGTCGTGTCAGTCTGCACCTGTTGAAAGTGGTGAGCCCTGACCTACACTCATACTTTTTTCGCATATAAAACATTCACTTGTTGAAGCCATGATGAATTTCGAAACACAACTGCCTCATAGTACTTCAGCATCATTACTGCTTATTCTGTAGAACAAGTGCATAGAGAGGGTCCCTTTCTTGAATCTACAGGGTGTAGTATTTATGGGGTTCCGTATGCGAAGAAGAGTTTATCCCGTCAGTTGAGGATGCTTGGGACCCTTAAAAACGAGTTCACCACGTACAAGCCATTCCCACCCGCAGATGGGTCTGGACCCTCATAAAAAATCTCAAGTGGTCTAGCCTAGCGCGAGTCTAGCCTTTTATCGGCACTCCAACTTTCGCTTTTCATGAGATATATTTTAAAATATAAGAGTTCAAGGGCTGAGTAAAGCAATCTCTAACAGAAATAATGAGTTTTATAAGAAAACTTAAAAAAAAACGATTTTTGAATTGTTATATATTTAACTATGAACTGTTAAATTATATTTTCGAAAGAATTTGAACTTTCGTTTGTAAACCGCAATAAAAAAACGCAACAAAAACTCTACCTCAGGGGTGGTGTGGAAATGAGATCCCAGTGCTTGTACGTGACCTGTAAAAAAATAATAATAATGACTTTCCAAATCGATCACCTATACCATCACCTATGGCCTGTACAGCAAAAGTGTATAGAACCTTTTTTATTGCTAATTCTATTATGAATATTTTCACCTCTATTCATTTTTATCCTCCGACGCACCCTTTCGTATATAATAGCCAAAAACCAGCGCTACTACCCGTCTAAGGGATGTTTTTCGAGACTAGGGGTGTAT
The DNA here is from genome assembly GCA_932178445.1 of Andricus quercusramuli. Taxonomy (NCBI): domain Eukaryota; kingdom Metazoa; phylum Arthropoda; class Insecta; order Hymenoptera; family Cynipidae; genus Andricus; species Andricus quercusramuli. The sequence continues at coordinate 9,481 of CAKNXH010049732.1, forward strand.
GCGGTGCCGATCTGATGGGGAACTTTTTTGGTATTCATTTCTAATGCCTTCAGGGACATGATTGTGAAGAAAAAAAAAACTATACCTTTTTTTTCTGGAAATCGACCTTTTTCGAGCTAATTTCCTCGGACTACTAATTGTACACTAAACTCACGTTGAACTGTATATTATTATATTGCTTTCAATTTGTCTGCCGACTCGCTTGGAGGTTTGATATCAACTGGGGAACTCATTTAAAAATCCGAGTTATATATATATATATATATATATATATATATATATATATATATATTGTATATTATACATAGAACCATAAGAATGAATGTATAGACTATAGCTGGAGTCTAAGATCGGTCGATGACTATAGTTGAAAGTTTCTTATCTGGAGTTCAGGCTAAACACCGCGACGCCAGATTAAAATACTCATACATTACGCTCTTGCCGCCGTTCCGCGCTTCTTTACATCCAACTATAGAAACCTGAGATTGGAGTTTCAAGAACTGTTTACATCTCAACGAGATGATGTCATATGAATGACACATTATACTTCTGGAATGTATTTATTGAAGACTGAGCAACGTTACACTTACGTTTGTTGCCCAATTCTATGAAAAATATATAACTTTAACAATTCGTTTGTTGGCAAATATCAAAGGGTGAGCCGCTAAGGAATTTGTTATTGAAAAATCAAACTCGCTTCTTAGAAAAATGATTCTTAAATTTCAAAAACAACATGTCATTGCAATTATCACATCCTCTGAAATATAATAGCGGATATTACGTTATCATTAATTTGTTAATTTAAATCCCCCCCCCCCCCCATGTCAATCTCGAACCTTCTAAATTGAACATGAACCACGGTTTTCTTAGCATGGAACAGAACCATGTCGGTAACATGTCGGTAACAGGAATCTTGGGTTAGAACTCCCCCTGCCTATCTACTTAAGTGAGAACAAATTGATTAAATTTCGATATAACATTTATTATTATTGAGAAATCAACAGGATTATGTGTTGACTTATTTTTTATACATGTGTCACATATATTGTCACCGTTCTTATAGAAGTTATATAAAAACTCGTAATAATTATAAGTAATAATAGCAGTGTGGTTATTAATATGTTTTAAATATCAAAAGGTATACACTGAAAGTGGTGATCTGTTCTAACTTAAATCTTAAACAATATAATTGAGATTCTGATTGAATGAGATGAATTTTTAAAAAGGGCGAGATTGCATTGCGCTCGAGCCAAAAGAATCTATGCCCGCTTATTTGATCCATAGCCTCAATTGTGATGAGCTTCATTTATTAAATATTTTAGGCACAATATTGCATGAAAGTCGTCAATTTAAAATTGTTCATTCTTAAAGGCAGTAAAATAAAATTATTAGTTATAACCGTTATTTTGTAAACCTCGAGATACTAAATTATTTGCATCGACAGGAAATGGAATAAATTGTTTTCTTGAAAGAGAGTAAAGTTATTTAAGAAAAAGTTGATCAGAGTAAAAAAATGGACTTACTGGCAAGCTTCAAATAAGCGATACAAAAGTAAATTAAAAAATTCCTAACGTTTCGAAATTGAAGATTTATACATAATAGAGACTTGGCAGTTCTATTTTTAAAATTGAAGCCGTCAACATTGAACGATTTTAAATTGACATTACTTTTTCCATATAAACTTCGGACTCGAAGGTCGTTTATTTAACAACAAAGCTGACTTTTGGTTACATCCGACTGAAATTTGCTTGTTTAAAATATATATGCCATATTAGTCTTAGTTCTTTTTTTGTCTACATGATCTTATGTAGATATTTCAATATTGATACAACATCATGCACACAAAAAAAGAACTAACATCAAATATAATTTCTGTTATAATCTTGTATCACAGTATCACACAAATGATAAAGAAAATATGAAAATTCCTAAGAGTCCTACATCGTAAACAAAATGGAATGTCTTAGAAAATAAATGCGGTTCTCTTGATGACAGAGATCGACAACAAACTCTTGCCATGGTTTCTGAACAACGAATCTGACTTTCAGTTACATTCAACTGAACATTCTTTAATAAAATTTATTCTTGATGTTACAGTGATGACCAGATTTGTATGAGCAACTATATTTGATGTTGGTTTTTTTCTCCACATGGTCTTATATCAATATTTATATATTCATTTTATTCTTAATTCGTGAAAAAATTCCAAAATTCTAAAAAAAATGCCAGATGAGGCAGAGAGGAACTTTTTAACAAATTAAGAATAACATCTATATTTAAATATTGATATGAGACCATATGGACAAAAAAGAACTGGAATGAAATATAATTTCTTCTATAAGCAAACATGAGAATCCTAAGAGGCTCCGGATCGAATAAGAGGACATGACATTTTTTGACTGACAAGGCAAAAATAAGAATTTTGTAAGTATTTTTTTGGTGGAATTCAAAAAAACGTGTACCTCACGATAAGTGAATTTCTCTGAATTGAAGTTATAAACGAATTTTTTTAAAGGATGAGATAGCATTGCGCTCGAGCCAAAAGAATCTATACCCACTTATTCAATCCACGGCCTCAATTGTGACTGGCTTAACTTTTAAAATATTTTACTTCTAAACATTTTTTAGTTCAGAATATTGTATCAAAGTTGTAAGTTTAAAATTGTTCATTCTCGAAGGCAGCAAAATAAAATCATTAACTTTAACCGTTATTCTTTAAACCTTGAGATACTAAATTATTTATATCGGCAGGAAACGGGTCAAATTGGTTTCTTTAAAGTCAGTAGAGTTATTTAAGAAGAAGTTGATCAGAGTAAAAAAAATTGTCTTGCTGGCGAGCTTCAAATAAGCGGTACAAAAGTGAATTTAAAAATTCCTAACGTTTCGAAATTGAAGATTTATACATAAATGAGGCTTGTCAGTTATATTTTTAAAATGAAAGCCGTCAAAATTGAACAATTCTAAATTGCTTTTACTTTTTTCGTATCAAATTCTGACTCGAAGCTCAGTTACTTAACAACGATGCTGACTTTCAGGTACATTCGACTGAACTCTCTTTTATAAAATATAATTATATTTCATATTATAGTCTTACGTTTTAGGTTAAATTTAGTTTAAATTAAATTGAAGAACATGAGATTTCACTTTGCAAATGGACTGTAGAATGCCGATCATTGACCTGAAGTAACCAATGTGGAATACTGGCAATTCTAGGTCTATAATATCCAAAATGTCCTATGCATTCATTCAGTGATTTACCGCACGTTTGACAGCTACTCGAATTTGAAGACGTACCCTAGAAAATATTTTAAAGAATAAAAAGTTCCACAAAATGTCAGCAAATTTCCGTTCCGTCTTGGAAAAAGAAACTGAAATTTCACAGATTTCGTGGGTATTTCACAAGGAAAATATAAAATTCCACTCTGTATAATTGGACATAAAATAACAGTCATTGTTAATGTAAAATTACACTGAACGATCGGGTAAAACATAGTTGATTTTTGTAAATAATTTCACAATATTTCAGCAAAATCTTTACAATTTTACAACGAACAACATAAAAAATACGTCAGAAAAAATGGTAAAACTTTAGAGTTTTTTAGTACAAACAAATTATTTTTTGACAATTACCATTCTTTTATCCAGGGCACCAAAAGGAACAGGAGTTCTATTTCCATTCTGGCCATACAGATTCTAATTAACTACATGAATATGAGCCTGTTTTCCCATCCTGTGTCGACTATCGATACCGTAAGATACATCCGATCTAAATGATAATATGATACAAATAAATCGTATTAAAAAAGTCAGGAATAAAAATTGAAGTACTATAAAAACGTACTATAAAAGTAGTAGTACTACAAAAATTAGCAATGAACAAGTCTCAGAATAATAAAAAACTTACATCTTTTGGGCGATGTCAGTTTCTCTGTACAATCAGGTACAATTCCTTCAAAATCGTCATTTTTCTCGCAAACTTGCGTTGCTGGAAAGTCGTTTAAGTCCATGTTTTCTAGCCTCAAAAAATTGCGGCTGACAATTTATATCATTCTCGTGATAGAAGTTAGGCCAACTTCTCACAATTTTAGCGAGAGACATTAATACAATTTTCACACGCGTCTAAGATAATTATTATCGTCAAACTGGTAAAAATTAAGGTAAAATATAAAGATTGAACGTTTTCACACGTTATCTTATGGATTTCTCCAATTCTTCTCATCCGTTGGCAGCACTGCTGAGCAAAATTCTAGTGTAATAAAAATATATCTAAAAACATTAATTTGTTAACAAAATTCATGTAAAACTAATTTAAGATTGATATCATAATTTGTCTACTATTAATTGAAAAATTAAAAGAAACTTAGTTTTAATGCTTTTTTTTTAATCTCCAACACGTATAATTTTTAGTATTGAGATTGAATCAACCCATAGAAGTGGAAAGTTTTCTTCCGTTTTGTTGCCTCCCTGGCGGACCGAACGAACGGAGCGGATACGCTACAGCGTATCCTTATAGTATCCACATCGTATCCTCTCCGTATCATGCAAGAAAAACTGATTAAAAAAGGAAGATGAACATTTCACTTATTGAAATTCGGATTCTACGTGAAATTTTGCGTTAAAAGGTCACGGAGTAATCGCAATAGTTTTTCTTGCAACATTAAAAACTTTCAAAAAATATAATACTTATCGATAACGTGGACTGAAGACGACTTCAAACGCATCGTCGACGGATAAAGCCTATGAACTGCTACTGAATGACGATGCGTTTGAAGTCGCCCTCAGCGCACGTCATCGATGAGTATTATATTTATTAAAAGTTTTTAATGTTGCAAGAAAAACTATTGCGATTACTCTGTGACCTTTTAACTCAAAATTTTGAGGCCGATATTTTACGTATAAAAAAAGTTTGAACGTACGAAAAATTTCGAGGTTCAGAAAAAAAATGTGACAATAGTCTCCCAGTTTTAATTTGTTCGGAAATAATTTTTAGTGAAGTTCCTACCCAAATGAAGTACTTTAACGTACTTTATTGTACTCTAATACATTTTCCAAAGATTCAGCTCGATATTTTATTGTTTAAAAAAGTTCTCAGGTTCAAAAAAAATATTCAGTGAACTGATAAAGTGAGGTCGGCAATATAGGTATTTCGCTGTGTCACATGCCCTTAAAAATGACTGTTATTTTGTGTCTAGTTATACAGAGTGCAATTTTATATTTTCCTTGTGAAATGCCCACGAAATCTGTGAAATTTCAGTTTCTTTTTCCAAGACGGAACGGAAATTTGCTGACATTTTGTGGAACCAACATCAAATATAGTTGCTCATAAAAATCTGGTCTGCACTGTAACATCAAGAATAAATTTTATAAAAGAATGTTCAGTTGAATGTAACTGAAAGTCAGATTCGTTGTTCAGAAACCATGGCAAGAGTTTGTTGTCGATCTCTGTCATCAAGAGAACCGCATTTATTTTCTAAGACATTCCATTTTGTTTACGAATTATATTTGATGTTAGTTCTTTTTTTGTGTGCATGATGTTATATCAATATTGAAATATCTACATAAGATCATGTAGACAAAAAAAGAACTAAGACTGTAACATGGCATATATATTTTAAACAAGCAAAGTTCAGTCGGATGTAACCAAAAGTCAGCTTTGTTGTTAAATAACCGACCTTCGAGTCCGAATTTTATATGGAAAAAGTAATGTCAATTTAAAATCGTTCAATTTTGACGGCTTCAAATTCAAAAATTTGTGAAAAAAAAATTTGTGAAAAAAATTTTCGAAACAAAAAATTTAGTGAAAAAGAAGTTTGAAAAAAAAATTTGCTCGAAAAAATTTTTTGGAAAAAAATTATTGAAAAAAAATGTTGGCGTTTATGCTTTTTAGCCCTCCCCCCCCCCCGGAGGGGGGGGGGGCTACGAAACCCTTAAAACAAAACTTCAATCATTAAAACATTTGTTCAAGGTAAATGTAAATTTATTTCAAGAAGATACCATCACCGCAGTGTTTAAAGTTACCTACGCCAGTGTCTAAAGTACCTCATCTCGAATGTGCGCATGCGCAGCTTTTTCACCAGTGTCTATAGTAAGCCATGAGCTTCATTTATTAAATATTTTAGGCACAATATTGCATGAAAGTTGTCAATTTAAAATTGTTCATTCTTAGAGGCAGTAAAATAAAATTATTTTTGCAACACCCACCTCAAAAGTTGACGTTTGCATGCATGTAAATGGTGCCTAAAGTACCTTATTTGCGTCGCAAGGTTTAGGCAAGTTTGCCCCAAACTCTTGTGCTATCTGGGTATGTGGGATCCTTTTTAGAATTCCTGTCTGAAATTACGATCTAGATAGGAATATAGGATGGGAATCTATATCGGTTCTTATCGTGGGTTTTTATGAAGGTTCGTACATGGATAGGTTTGCAATTGATATTTAAGGAGTGCGCAGTAGTTTTTTATGAAAGCTACGGCTGCGCAGTATTTTTCGGGGGGTTTTAAGATTGTCGACTATGCACCCAAAACTTCCAAAAGATATTTCATCAAAAAATTTCTAATTCCATCCGGGATTTCATGTCGGAACAATTGATAGGTTTTCATAACGGTACCCAGGAAAAAAGAAACGATTGAACTGGAGCGCCTTGAAATGTGTATCTTAAAATTCCAGATTGAGAAAGTTGCATTTCAATTGTTTTTTCGACTCTTTAAACTGGACAGCTATTAAATTTGCAAAGCCACATTCGGAAATGTACTCGTTCTATCGTTTTAAGACATTCTGAATAGGAGAACATAACCTCAAAAAACTAACCTAAGTCCAGCCCCCTGGCACTTTCATGTAGGCCTGTATTCCCTGGCGGACCGAACGAACGGAGCGGATACGCTACAGCGTATCCTTATAGTATCCACAT
>CAKNXH010049733.1:0-14647 GCA_932178445.1 Andricus quercusramuli
AAATCTTTAAATTTTAAATTCTAAATTTAAATTTATTATCTTGAATTATTTTGTTAACAAAACATTTCTTTTTAAACTCGTTTTTTTTCTTCAAAATTAATTTTGTACACTGGAAATGTACTTAAAATTTTTTTTTTGAATGTTCAGCTCTTTTCATATCCAAGATAATAATAACATAGATCAAAAGTGAAGTATTTTTTTCATATTAAATTAAAATTGAAAGTTACTCTACCTTTCTCGTTTAAACTTTCATAAAAATTTGTCTTATTCTGGTAGAAAATTAATATTCTTGCTTGAAATTAAATCTTTTTTCGTTGAAAATGCAACTATCTTTAGTTACAAATTAAATTATTTCTCTGTAAATAGGTGTCTTTTGTTAAAAATTTGTCTGTTTTGGTAGAAAATTAATTTTCTGTGTTGAAAATTCGACATTTTCGTTAAGAATTCATCTTCATTGAAAATTCGTTTTCTTGTTGTTGTAAATTCATCTCTTCTCTATATTAGACAGTTTATTTTCCTGGAATCTAAAGAAACATGAATAAAAAATCATCTTATTGACTGAAAATTGAATTATTTTGTCGAAAAAACTTCATTTTGTATGAAAATAAATTTTTTGATTTGAAAATTCAACTATTCCATTTTAGGTTGAAAATTGATAGTTTTTATTCAAAAATTCAACTATTAATTTTTTCATTACAAAATTCACCTTCTTTTATTTAAAATTTAACCTCTTGGTTGAACGTAGAACTACTTTGTTGAAAACTCATTTTATTTCTTAAAAATTGAACTATTATGTCAAAAATGATTTTTTTTGCATACAATTTTTTTTGGCTGGAAATTTAACTATTCCAGTTTTGGTTGACAATTCATATTTTTTCAGTAAATTTATCTTTTTTGGTAGAAATTACGAATCTTCCTAATTGAAAATTGAACTACTTGATTGAAAATTAAACTTCTTTTCCTTTTTTTTCTACGAAAATTGATTTGTTCAACTCAAAATTGAACTATTCCATTTTTGGATTGAAACTTATCGTCTTTAGTTGAAAATTCAACTATTTGGTTGAAAATCTATGTTATTATTCGTTTGAAAATTGATTTATTCTGTTGAAAATTTGTCATTTTCTGATAGAAAATTAATTTCCTTTGTTGAAATGTTTTGGTAAATAATTCAACTTTGTAGGTTGAAAGCTAAACTATTTGGTTAAAAATTCAAATATTTTGTTGCATTTTTTTCAATCCAACTGTTTGGTTGAAAATTTAACCATTTTAGGGAAAATTCCACAGAAAATTAGTTTTTTGTTGTTGCTGAAATATGAAATATTCAATTTTTCGTTGAGAATTCGTCTTTTTGTCGAACATTCCGATTTTCGTGTTGAAAAATCAACTATTTTGGGTGGAAGTTTTGGTTGCAAATTCAACTGTTTTGTTGAAAATTCGCCTATTTCGACAGGAAATTCGTCCTTTTCGATTTAAAAGTCACCGTCTTCCAAACAATTCAATTATTTCGTTGGCAATGCAACTGTTTTTATTTGAAGTTTGATCTTTTCTGTTTAAAATTCGATTATTTAGTTGAAAATTCATCTTTGTAGGTTGCAATAAACTCAACAGTTTGGTTACAAAATCAACTTATTTGTTGACAGTTTCATTATTTCATTGCAAATCAATCTAAATTACCTACATTATAAACAGCAAAAAATATTGAATTTTAAAAGTTTCATCAAATTGTTTTTTGAAGCTGAACCATACCCAAAAAAAAATTTTTCTTCTATAACATCAGATTTTCGGGGCGTAAGAGAAATTTTGCATGACACTTTTTCAGTTCCACTAGACCTACGATTTCTACTATGTTCTGTGGAAAGTAATATTTCTTAACTGTAAAAAATTACCTGGAAAAATGTATACTCCTGTCCTGGTAAACTTGGAAAAGTCCTGGAATTTTTGTTTGAAGAAACGCTAGACACCCTGATTTAATAAATGAACTATTTTGTTGCAAATACTTATATTAGGCTGACTCGAACTACTTTTTTCTTTGAGATTAACCTCTTTTTTGTTTTAAATATGAACTATACCCAGATAACAATTGTGCGACGCAGATCATCCGCAGATTGTGATTGTCAGGTTCTGCGTGCAATAACGCACTCATCTCGCCAGCATGGACTGTCGAGCACACATCTGCGAGCGCTATGAGAATGTGACGCAGAGTCTGCAATCACTATCAGGGCAGAATTCTTTCTAATAATATTTAATTTTCCTATAGTTATTACTTATCAAATTAATTGTTATTGGAAAGTTATATAAACCATTTTCAAAACAATATTGACATTTTTTAAATAATTTTTTTTTTAATTTTGTGGATTTTTGGAAATATTAAAAAAAATTTGGGATTCTTTTGAAACTTTTGAAATGCTGAAGAATTGAAAACTTTAAGTTTCGTTTTTTTTCCGAAAATGTACAAAAATATAAAGTATCCAAAAATTTTTAAAAATTTACTTTATTCCGACAAATTTTCAAAATTTCCAAAATTAGGATTTCCATCTTTATTTTTTTTCTGGCAAAATTAATTTTTAAAATATAACCAAATTTTTGTTATTTTCAAAGTGATATCGCGCATTTTCTTTGTCGGTGCCGGTATTTATACATAACCTTGTTAAAAAAAATATTTATCTCCTCCATGTTTCCAGGCCATCCTGAATGTATTGAATATTATAAAAATAGATTAATGAAGTTCGTCAAATCAACATCAATATTACAAGAAATTAATTAGTCTACTCAAATGAAGATTTCTTTGAAAATTATAGTTTTTTAAAATTCGTGGGAACCATTTCTCGAGGAATGCGCGCGCATGCCGGCAAATGTCCAGTTTGCGAATTTCATCAAGCTCGCAAGTGAGTCGCGTCGTTTTCGCAATTATTTGCATCATTTTGTGCTGCATGGTTAGATAACACGGATTAAAAGTCAAGGTCACTATTTTCCTTTGTTACATACAGGTCGCATGGCGTGAAAATCCAGCGCAACATACACACGAGTGACATAGTCCAATTTCTTAAAAATGATAAAATCGGGTTATGTTTTGTGCAGTGATCTTTTTGACAACTTCCATTACATCGAAAGATTTCACTATTTCCAAAAAATCTTGGAATTGCGGTTTTTTCCCTTGAAATCGTAATTCAAGACGTATGGTTCGCCGGTACATGTGCACGCATCCATGATATTCCTTTTTGTTCTCATTTTAACCCGTAGAGTCCACACTCCATCTGCGCATACATAAAGTCCACACTAGTGCGAATTGGAATTTCGCATTTTTGAGCATTGACAATTCTCTCAAAATGCAAAAAAATTCAAATTAGAAGTAGTGTTTGTATTTGTCGTAGATATGCGTCGGATCTGCAAGCGATATGCGTAACAGATCTGCTAGCGATATGCGTAACAGATCTGCTAGCGATATGCGTAACAGATCTGCTAGCGATATGCGTAGCAGATTATGCGTCAGATTCTGCTAGACATATGCCAGGCATATGATGACGCATATGTCTCATCAGGTGAGAGCACAATCTGCGCGTCGATCCGCAGATCTGCGTGCATATACGCCATCAGTGTGCTAACAGAATGTTATCTGGGATTACATGTTTCCCTCAGAAGTCATCAGCTCTTTGGGTTAAAAATCAAACTATAGTTTCAACTGCTATCCCAGATAGCAATATGCGCGCATAGTGCGACGCACATGCGTCGCACGCGTGCGGATTTTGTCGCACGGCGTGCACGCAAGCGATGACGCAGATGCGTCCTCATATGCGTGACAGGTGCGTCGCACGTCGTGCGGATATCATGTCGTGCTGATATAGTGCGAATACACGTTGCAGGTTCTTGCGGACGGTATATATATGCACAATATTTAAATGTTGATTGTTGAATAAAAGGCAGGTAACAGGATGAACAAAAAAAGTTTCGTGCGAAAACATTTTGAAACAAAAATTTTGTTGCGGGAGGAATGGGAAAAAACAAAATATTCTTTATCTACCTTGTCTTGAATCTCTTGATAATTATGAAAACTGAGCGTTCACTACTATAATCAGGAGAATGTATAGTAGGGAAGTTTTTCCGTATGTTCGATGTATATTTTCTACTTATTTTGATTTTGAAAAGTGCAATCTACGGCGGTGTTTTGTTTGCCGCACCAGAAATTTAGGTTATGTGTCACTATTTAATCAATATTTTCAGGATGTCACGTAACTCTGACTGGATTTTTGTCAATTATGAAATAAAGTGTTGTCTTATTTGCCATACACGTTTGGATGAACATATAGCAATGTTTGAAAATCATTTCTCTCTTTTCACTTAAAAAAAATACATTGCGAGTGAAAATGATCCAATCGATACATTACAAAATATAAGTATTAAAATATCAAATGAAATATAAAATAAACTGAACACGAAAACCGTTTGCAATCCGAAATGAATTGTACGTACATATAGATTATGAAATATATCTAAGTGCCCACGAACAAGAAGACTGCAAATTGTCAACATTCAATACCGAATCGATAAACGACCTAGCCTAACCACCGCAACCGAAAGGAACACCATGTTGTATGGATGTTTCTTGCAACGTGATCGGGCGGTAACTTGGAACTGCTTTTATTTAAAACCTGATCCGTAAATATAGAATGAGCAGGGTAAAATAAATTAAAAATAATCTGTACAAATAATGAAAATAACAAACAAGCATAGTTGTCTAATATCGAACTTGCAAAATTCGTTTCTTCTTAGTAATTTATAAATTGTCGGTCCAACAAAAATACAAATATGTTTCTAAAATTAAAATTTATATTTTACATCTTTTTAATATTAGGAAAATGTTTGACATTCGTAGTAGTTTTACAGTATTAATAATTCATATTATTTTTGTTCAATAATTCACCTATCACGATATGCGACTCATATGCCTCGCACATACGTGCCTGCACGAAGTGCGAGCGATAACGCTGCGTTTCGGCACGCATGGCGTGCCTCGCATGCAGTGCGAGTAACGTGCGTCGCACGCTTGCTATCTGGGTATACTTTTTATGCTTTTTATACTTTTCTCTATACTTTGTACTTGTAACTCACTACGATAAGTCAAACGTGAAAAATTAATTTTTTGCAGAATATTAAAAAATCCTTCTAGATCAGGGTTCTCCGAGAGTAGATCATGTATCTACTAGCGATCTCAGGCCAGTAGGTCGGATCTACCAAGCTCTGACCCAGAACTGTCAAAATCATTTACCTGATTCGAGCCGCTTGAAGCCCTTTGAAAAAAAGAGTCCTCCACGTTCAAATTTCAGAACTGAGCCCTTCTAACAGGGATTTTTTCCCGAGAGGTCATAAATTTTCTCTCAGTTTTCCTTCGAAAAAAATGGTAGATCTTGAAACAGGTGGAGCGATCTTGGGTCACGCTGCACTTCTCGATTGTGGAGACCCCCGTTCTAGATTAAAATGCGACAATTAATTTCAAAATGTAAATATTGTGTTGAAATATCAACTCTTCAGGTTAACACGTCAACCACATTCGTCTTCTTCATCTTGAAAATTCATCTATTTTGGCATGAAATTCAAATATTTTGACGAAAATCAACTTCTTTGCTGATAATACAAACATTTTAGTGAAATTTCATCTTTGTCGTTTGAGAATTGAACTGGGTAGTTGAAAATGAAATTGCTTTTCGATAAAGTTCAATATTTTTTAGTTGAAATTCGACAACTTTTTTCAAAATGTGTCTTTGCGCGTGGAAAATTTAATCGTTTACTTGAAAGGACCACTACCTTATTTTAATTAATTATTACTATTTATTTCAAAAGACAAAAGAATCAGGAAAGTCGAAAAAGTTCAAGAATACAACATAAAAATGCATGTAAGACGTCATCATCATACAAATAAGAAAGTACCCACAGAACTTTGCGTCTCTTTTGCTTTTTAACAGTGACCGAGTGCGGAGCGTATTTACAGACGAAAAGAATCGCTTGCCCTTACCTATGCTTTGCCTTGTCAAATAGCTCGGACTATGACCGGAAATCCAAGCGAAATAAGAATGATAATTAATTATAATAAATAAGAATAAAATAAGATTTCGCCAAGAATTTGGATAGATTTAAAATATGTCTGATAGGTTTCAAACATTGCACCTAGCTTTCCATTATTTGCCAAAGATATCAAACATTTCACAAACTTTCACAATTTTCGTAAAGATTTCATATACATTTGAAACATTGTAGCTTCGTTTCCATTATTTTGCAAACATGTTGATTATTTCCTACAGATTTTAACTGTTTCGCGAAGATTTCAAATACTTTAAAAAGATTTCACAAAGACTTCCATGATTTCATTACTTTCACAAATATGGCCAAGTACTTTACAGATACTTGAAAATTTCGCAAACATTTTGCAAGATTTTGGATGAATTTAAAATATTTTACATCGATTTCAGTTGTTTCACATAAATTTCAGATACATTGCAGAGCGCACAAACATTTCACTTATCTCACAAAGATTTTTAATATTTTGCAAAGATTTGACATACGTTTCACTTTGTTTTTTCGAATATCCTACATATACTTCTATGGTGAAATACGTTTGTCTTTCGTTTCCTTCCGCTGTAGAAAATACATAATCTCGGACGGTCTTCCTATTTTCCCCGATTTTCCGAAACACGTGTTTTCCGATCGTTTTACTGCTGCTAAACCCTTGCACCTCTGTCCTCATACAGCGACATTTTCTCACGGAGTAATAAAACTTTATAGCCCATGGCTACCTCGGCGAAAAAAAATTTTGTTAAAAAAACATTTCTTTTTGAACTCGTTTTTTTTGTTCAAAATTAATTTTGTACACTGAAAATGTACTTTAAATTTTTTGTTAAATATTCAGCTCTTTTCATATCCAAGATAATAATAACATAGATAAAAAATGAAGTCTTTTTTTCATATTAAATTAAAATTGAAAGTTATTCTACCATTTTCATTATTCTCGTTTAAACTTTCCTTAAAATTTGTCTTATTTTGGTAGAAAATTAATATTCTTACTTGAAATTTAATCTTTTTTCGTTGAAAATGCAACTATTTCAGCAAGAAGTAATCTTTTTCATTTGATCAAGGTGTCTAGTGTTCTGTTAATCCTTGAAAACCTGGAAAAGTCCTGGAATTCTTTTTTACCTGGAAAGAAACCTGGGAAATTTTTTTTTTGGGTATTGTTTATTTTATCACGGCGAAAAAACACGACGCTACGATAGAAAATATTTAAAGTTTATATCTTTTTCAGCTTCAAAAAACAATTTAATGAAACTTGTGAAATTCAATATTTTTTGCTGTTTCTAATGTAGGTAATTTAGGTTTATTTGCAATCAAATAATGGAACTGTCAACAAATAAGTTGATTTTGTAACCAAACTGTTGAGTTTATTGCAACCTACAAAGATGAATTTTCAACTAAATAATCGAATTTTAAACAGAAAAGATCAAACTTCAAATAAAAACAGTTGCATTGCCAACGAAATAATTGAATTGTTTGGAAGACGGTGACTTTTAAATCGAAAAGGACGAATTTCCTGTCGAAATAGGCGAATGTTCAACAAAACAGTTGAATTTGCAACCAAAACTTTCACCCAAAATAGTTGAATTTTCAACATGAAAATCGGAATGTTCGACAAAAAGACGAATTCTCAACGAAAAATTGAATATTTCGTATTTCAGCAACAACAAAAAACTAATTTTCTGTGGAATTTTCCCTAAAATGGTTAAATTTTCAACCAAACAGTTGGATTGAAAAAAATGCAACAAAATATTTGAATTTTTAACCAAATAGTTTAACTTTCAACCTACAAAGTTGAGTTATTTACAAAAACGACATTTCAACAAAGGAAATTAATTTTCTACCAGAAAATGACAAATTTTCAACAGAATAAATCAATTTTCAAACGAATAATAACATAGATTTTCAACCAAATAGTTGAATTTTCAACTAATGACGATAAGTTTTAATCCAAAATGGAAAAGTTCGATTTTGAGTTGAACAAATCAATTTTCCTAGAAAAAAAAGGAAAAGAAGATTAATTTTCAATCAAGTAGTTCAATTTTCAATTAGGAAGATTCGTAATTTCTACCAAAGAAGATAAATTTACTGAAAAAATATGAATTGTCAACCAAAACTGGAATAGATAAATTTCCAGCCAAAAAAAATTGTATGCAAAAAAAATCATTTTTGACATAATAGTTCAATTTTCAAGAAATAAAATGAGTTTTCAACAAAGAAATTCTACGTTCAACCAAGAGGTTAAATTTTAAATAAAAGAAGGTGAATTTTGTAATGAAAAATTTAATAGTTGAATTTTTGAATAAAAACTATCAATTTTCAACCTAAAATGGAATAGTTGAATTTTCAAATCAAAAAATTAATTTTCATACAAAAATAAAGTTTTTTCGACAAAATAATTCAATTTTCAGCCAATAAGATGATTTTTTATTAATTTTTCTTTAGATTCCAAGAAAATAAACTGTCTAATATAGAGAAGAGATGAATTTACAACATCAAGAAAACGAATTTTCAATGAAATAGTGAAATTTTTAACCTTCAACGAAATAGTTAAACTTTTAATCAACGCAGATGATTCTTAACGAAAACGTCGAATTTTCAACACAGAAAATTAATTTTCTGCCAAAACAGACAAATTTTTAATAAAAGACACCTATTTACAGAGAAATGATTTAATTTGTAACTAAAGATAGTTGCATTTTCAACGAAAAAAGATTAAATTTCAAGCAAGAATATTAATTTTCTACCAGAATAAGACAAATTTTTATGAAAGTTTAAACGAGAAAGGTAGAATTACACTCAATTTTAATTTAATATGAAAAAGACTTCATTTTTGATCTATGTTATTATTATCTTGGATATGAAAAGAGCCGAATATTCAAAAAAAAAAATTAAAGTACATTTTCAGTGTACAAAATTAATTTTGAAGAAAAAGAACGAGTTCAAAAAGAAATGTTTTGTTAACAAAATAATTCAAGATATCTTCTGATGACAGTACAAAGTACCCATCATGCCTGGATATCAATCCAAGCTACACTCCATCACAATTTTTTGATTATAGCTCTTTTCCTTTTCCAGATGTGGTTAACATAAAAAAGTTACACACACAAACGAACACACACACACAGGCGGACATCTTTAGAAAGGGACGAATTATATCTAAATATGTCAAAAGAGTATATTCGAAAATATAGGTCATTCCAAACCCCCTCTATGAGGAAGCGATAATGAATTGATAACTCGTAAATTGAGAAATCAATTAATTAAGTACTCCGATGTGCAATTATCTGAACTCCTGGAATCTGCATTTGTCTTTCGCTAAAGACCAAAGTAAATCGACCGCCCACAATGAATACTGTCACTATCTTTAAAATTGCGCAAAACATGGATGGATGAAATTTTTATAAGCTGATAAAATTTGAAAATCATATAATTGCAAAAAATGGGAAAAAATTGCTAGGTAAATCGGCCAATATTCTAAATATTGAAGGTACTCTTAAATAAAAACGAGAATAAAATGCAAAATTACCAAAACTTACAACAGAAATTGAATGGGTTGAATTATGTAATGAACCTAATGCAGCATATAAAAATTCAATTTATGCATATTCTAATAATTATCAATTTCGTTCAAGCGGCTCGAATCGTGTCAGGATGCAACAATCGAAAGGGCGGTTGATTTACGAGCGACCCCCTGGGTTCAGCATTCTCGAGAACCGTCACGGTGAATTATCGTAAATTCTGTAGCCTTTTGCAGAGTGCCTGTTTTAGGTTCAACGGGGATACTTTTCCGGTGGCGCATTGCTCGTTTTCAGGCGCAGAAATGAAGAACATTTTTGATTGATTGAAAAAAAAAACAAGACCATTTTTCGAAAAAAAACTTTCTTTTTGTGCATTATGCTCTTGAGATGATGTGGTTAAAATATTACATCGAACAATTCATCCGTTTAGCGGGATTCATGTGTAAACGAATACATGGGATAAAAATAAGGCTTGAGGAAGCGCCTTAAATTTTCCTCCGCCAGATGAAATTTACGAAAATGGACCAATTTTACCGTACGTGCTCGTAGGCAACGAGGCATTTTCGCTCTCTAATTACCTAACGCGACCATATCCTCGACGAGGTGAACTTAATCGTTCTCAAGAAATTTTCAATCATCGCTTAAGTCGATCGCGGAGAGTAGTGCAGAACGCCTTCGGTATTCTTGCAGCGAGATGGCGAATATATCAAACATCTATTAAGTCATCCGCCAAATCAACCATGAAAATTATACAAGCAACAACTTGCTTACATAATTGGTTGATCAGCGAGTCATTAGAAAACGGAAACGAAGTAGATCATATACAATCGTACTACCATCTAACGCTGGGTAATGAAGCCGTACATGCAGATGGTTATTATCATCAAGATATACATAGAATACTAACAAATATCACTTGAAATTCCTGAAAATAAGTCTCTACAAGTTTAAATCTTTTCAAATCCCTTAAAACTTCGTAGAGTGTTATTAAATGACTATAAAACTGTGATATCCTGTAAATAATTTGTAAATTCCTCAAATTGCAGTAAAACTTCTTCAAATCTCGCAAGAATTCTTCAACCCAATATGGCTGTTTTAATCCTTTCACGGCCGAATCATTTGTAGCAATTCAAATTTGATCACTTCTGCCTGTTTGTGGGTGTTTGCTGGGGCGCTGATTTCTAATATGGAGTCGAAATTCCAAAATGTTGAAATCTGACATAATTTTTTTCTCTCAGGTCTCCAGAATATTCCGTGGACCGATGATGATGGGAACTTGGAAAATGATTTGAATCCCATAAGAGTAAGAGATGCCTTTGCTGAATACTTTATGGATTCCAGAGCTGTGCGATTCCAGTGGGAAAAAGTATTGAACAACGATTTTTAGTTACTTTGCAGTACATATTTTATTCTGTACCATCTTTAAATGCGTCTTATGAATAATACAACAATTTATATTAATTTTATTTTTCATTGCTATTCTTTTTTCTCCAAACATCACGTTCATATAGATATCTCAAAGTAATAACGAAAGACCTCATTGAACCTGATAGAATTTCTATGAGGATCTATAAGGTTCAAACAGTTTCAATCTGGCTGCCTGTTAGGAAAAAATTTGCCAGATAGAATATCTGCTGGTTTCTAAGAGGAGTTTACATATCTGTAACTAATCTGGATTTCCCATTGCAAAATGAAGTGGTTTCGGTTGGGATTTTACATAACTGTGTAACCAATACCTGTACCAAGGGTTTCTGCTGAATATGGTTACAATGATTAATAAGCAGTCGCGGACAATTGTCCACGGATGGTCCCGAAGGAATAACCCCCAAGCGAAGGCGTGAGAACCGTACCGAAAGCTGAATGTCACCTGGGTGAGGTGTCTCTAACGGTGATTCTGGGAAATCGGCGACTCTCAGAGTATACAGCCTTATCCTTGCATGCGGGGCTCTACAAGGATGGACGAACCCTTTCCCTAGCTGCTCGTGAGAACAACAATGACAACACCAAACATAGTTGTAGTAAGTGCGGTTCAAAACAATCTAACGCGCAGGGCTCCCGACAATGGGTCGTATAACAATGCCGACTACCCTACAGTTGGGGGAGCCAATCAAGACGGAGTCAATGCGATTGACCGGCGGAATCTTGTTACTTTTAAGTGGACGGATCAACTCAATGACGGCCTGCTGGAGTGCTACGATGCCAGTATGGTCCCTGAACGAGAAGGTTATATGGCACGACTGCATGCTCTGTGGTGCGAGAAACACCCAGAGCTCTCAGACTTTTCGCAACAACGTCTGCGAAACCATGCCGAGAACCTTAGAAAAAAGGGTTATATAAGCGGAGTGCCTACTCAACCGCATCCAGAACAAGCCGGCAACAGAGAAAGAGAAGCAACACTGAGACCAACCGCGAACAGGCATCCAATAGAGGAAGAAAGATGCTTCAGGACCCGGAGAAACGTCAACATTCAGGTTCCTCCTAAGCCCAAAGATCTGACTGAATTGGATGATGAACTTCGTGGAGATTTTTCCGAAGAATCCGACCTCTGGACTATCAGTTGTGGTGTGTACAATGCAGCGAGAACTTTGGCAGATGCAAGCCGTAAAACAAAACCAACGGTTGATCATAAGACCAAAAGAAGAATGCATCAACTCAGCACAAAGATAGGCTGGGCTAGACAGTACGCGTCCCGCATTCAGTGTGTGATTGACTACATAACATCTGGCAGGAATTTCACTGCCAAGGTTCGACGGTTCGCGCGCGAACTGCGGATCCGTCATCACACAATCAACAAACCAAAGCTAATGACCTTCAGACAGCATATTGTTGACAGAATACGAATACTATCTAACGCTAGGAGAAGTCTAGAGCGGAGAGAGAGGTGGGTCAGAGAAAATCAACAATTTTCATCTGATCCATCTAAACTCTTCCAAGACCCTCCAATTACTGTCGACCATCCGCCCAAACCAGAGGAGGTCGAAGCATTTTGGAGAGAAGTCTACGAGGTCCAGCATCCACTTCAAGAAGACTCAAAGAACATAAATAGCTTCAAGGAGCTGTGCAATGCCCTCATAACACCTGAGGAAGAATGCCCACCTATCACTACCGAGGAGGTGAAAAACGTATTAAAAGGCATGAAGAACTTTCCCGCTCCGGGACCAGATGGTATCAAGACCTTCTGGTGGAAGAAGTTTCCTTCAACCCACCAGCATTTGGCCCGAATTTTCACCTCATATCTAAAGTCGAAAGAGCCTATTCCAGAGTGGTTGGTGGAAGGGCGCACAGTGCTCCTGCCTAAGACGGGCAACTTAGCTGACCCTAAGAATTACAGGCCAATAACTTGTCTGAACACGCTGTATAAGATCTTCACAGCCATCCTAAATGATAGGATTCTTCGGACAATTGAACCCGTGTGGCGAGAGATGTATGAAGAACGTGGCTCGAAGAAAGGCGTAGCAGGATGTCGGGAGAACCTGCTCATCGATAGATGTGTCTGTAAAGATGCAGCATCCTATCAACGATCTCTATCGATGGCCTGGATAGATTACCGAAAAGCTTTTGATTCAACCTCCCATAGACTTATCATCTGTCTGTTGGAAAGCTTGAAGGTTCATCCACACATCGTGAGATGCATAGAGAGATTAATGTCGCTTTGGAAAACCAGATTTACCATCTTATCTGGAAAATATCGTATGATCACTAACAGTATCACCTTTCAGAGAGCTGTATTTCAGGGCGACACCATGAGCCCTCTCCTCTTTTGCCTCACATTATTGCCACTATCTCTCGCACTTCGCCATTCCGAAGGGTACCTCTGTGGCAAACCTGGAAATCGAAAGCATACGGTAACTCATGTATTTTACATGGATGATCTTAAGCTCTATGCTAGAAATCAAGAGAAACTACATCTAGCTCTAAAAATTGTCACAGAGTACACTCAAGAGATTGGAATGGAGTTCGGGTTAGAGAAATGCGCCAAGGTTGATTTGAAGAAAGGAAAACTTAACGGCATCCTCGAAGATCCTGAACTCGTTGACAGAAGCGCTATATTCCAAGCGCTATATTCCCATTCCAAGGGAATCGAAACCGAAACCGAATATATATATAATATATATATATATATATATATATTACATTATATGTATATAAATAATAATATATATTATAAATATATATATTATATATATTCGGTTTCGGTTTTGATTCCCTTGGAATAGAACCGAAGGGCTTATGACAAAGCCACCGAACGCGTCCTCGGGTTGCGGAAAGAGGGTCCCCGTACCAAGGGTTTCTTCTGAATATGGGTGCAATAGTTAATAAGCAGTCGCGGACAATTGTCCAGGGATGGTCCCGAAGGAATAACCCCTAAGCGAAAGTGTGAGAACCGTGCCGAAAGCTGCATGGCACCTGGGTGAGGTGTCTTTAACGGTGACTCTGGGATACCGCGCGACGTCTCAGAGTATCAACCTTATCCTTGCACGCGGGGCTCTACAAGGATTGACAAACCCTTTCCCTAGCTGCTCGTGGGAACAACAATGAAACCAACAAACCACCAAAATGTTGTAGATGCGGTTCAACACGATCGAACGCGCAGAGCACCCGACAATGGATCGGCAAACAATGCCGATCATCCTAGAGTTCGGGGTGCTGAAAATAATTTAGATGGAAACACGACGACGAACCGGCGAAACGCCCACATTCAGTGGACGGATCAACTTAAGAGTGACGTGCTAGACTGCTACGATGCCAGTATTATCCCTGTTCGCCGAGGCTTTATGGCGCGTATGCATACTCTGTGGTGCCAGAAACACCCAGAGCTTCAATACGTTTCGCATCAGTCTTTGCGAAATCAAGCCGAATACCTCCGGAAAAATGGATATGTACGCGGAGAGCTTCCTCAACCGCTGCTTGAACAAGCTGCAGACGAAAATGAAACGACATTAAGACCAACCGCAGAAAGCAGGCACCTTCTGGAAGATGATCACAATTTCAGTACAAGGTGGAACATCAACATGCAAGTTCCTCTTAAGCCCCAAAATCTGGCTGAAATGGATGCCTCCCTTCGTGGA
>CAKNXH010049734.1:0-15145 GCA_932178445.1 Andricus quercusramuli
TTTTTTTTTTTTTTTTAATAAAGACGAGAACAAAATTTTCTTGGAGGCAAAAGGAAAACAACGACATAAACAAAAGAAAAACGTGTTACGTATTATGTGCACCATGGAGAATAGACATAAGGAGACCAAAGTCCTGTACATTGACTTCACCAAAAACGAGTATTTTTCTGTCGGATGTACAATAACGCATCGAAATGCTAGATCTTCTCGAGCGCGGCGCTAGTGTGGTACACGTAAAGATGGCCGCTGTCATGGTCCGTGTAAATATAACCTCAAGGCTCAAGCATAAATACAAAATTCCTAAATCATTTAAACAATTTGTTGAGTCATGTATTCAAAAGGAAACCTTTGGTGCATTTTAAACTGATGAAAAATTCAATATTTATCAAATACAATAATCCTGACTTTCACGTTGAAATCAAAATCTTAATTATTCTCTATTTAAATGTTTATAACGCAAAGGTTATATCAATTCGTTAGCGCAATAATTCAAAAGTACCTATCTCGTCCATTGCAGGATCTCTACAGTTACACACACACACACACACACACACACTTCAAAAAAAGATGCTTCGCGGTGGATAAAATTATTTAAATTATTCAACTCTTGTTTTATGTCAATGACAATTTACCTCTGTAAATCACATATTAGAATCGTAAATAATTCAGAATCTGTCAATGTCAACAAAACAAAACCAGCCGCCGCTCAATACGCGTGCGACACTAGCGCCTGGCACGGGAACGGGAAGTATTTCAAACATTATCATACAACAAAAATTTGCTCATTTTCGGTTACACTACTTTGGTCTCCTTATGTCTATTCTCCATGATGTGCACCATCCCTGATTGGGTAAACACCCCACTAATCGTGATATTAGTACCAGTAATGGTGATGCCAATTATCTTCTTTTCTGTCTACTTTGAATTAATTGAAATTCCATTTCATACTATAAAATGCTAAAAAGAAATGTTATTTTTTTCTTCTAAATGTTACTTTTATCATATTTTTTGATAATACATTAACCAAGTTACACGATTATTGGGAACTTCACGATTACTGGGACACTTACTCACTTACGATTACAATAAGCGACCTAAAATTAAAAATTAATTTCTTCGAATACTTTTGGATTCTTTAAATTCTTCTGAATTCTTCGAATTTTTTTAAATTCCTAGAATTCTTCTGAATTCCTTGAATTCTTTTGAATTCTTTTAAATTCTTTTGAATTCATAGAATTCTTTTGAATGCCTAGAATTCTTCTGAGTTCTTCAAAATTTAACTATTCTAATTAACAGTTTTTAAATTTAAGAATTTACCATTGAAAGTTATCCAAGTTTTAAGTTTTAAAATTAACAAATCTGTAATTTTGATGATGTACATTTGATTCGGAATTTCTTGAATTTAGAAGATTTATAATTGAAAACTTGAGTTTTGATTTGGAAAATCATCAAAATTTAAGAACTTTTATTTACACATCTCTAAAATTTAAGAGTTTTCAATTGTAAAAAATCAAACAAAGTACAAAACAACGAAGTAAAAAATCAAATTTCATTTTTCTCGAAACTGGCTAATTATTTTTAATTACTATTGGGTCCCTTCCGTTCAGCACTGAATAACCTAAAACCCAAATCCTCATTTTTTGGAAATATGCAAAATTATTACTGCTATCGTCATTATTTTGAAGTTGAAATGTCAATTTTACACCATTTCGAAGTCATAATTGGATTTTCAAATTTCGCGAAACTGCATGATTTTTTTTAAACAAACTTTTTGGAAATCAATTCATCCATTCAATAGCTAGAATTCAAATTTTTAGTTTTTCCTTAACCTGCAAATTGACTCCACAATTAATGTTGAAAGATGTTAAAAGTCGATACGGACCCAAAATCTAACCTCGAAACGTGACCTGTTTCATTCAATTTCTCGAAACCGGATAGCTTTTTGTGCGCAAACTTTTTTTATTTCGATAGTGGATGAAAGTATCTCGTAAGTACTTTCTTATTTTTCTCTTAAATGGTCCCGCTGAATTTACATGTTTTTAGTCTCTCCTGAAAAAAGTGAAAAATGGGGCTTTGACTCCTTTTGCATATCTACCCTTCAAATCTTCAAAATTGAAGAATTTTCCATTTTAATTCTTAGACATTAAAGAGTTTTTAATTTTAACAAGTTACAATTAAAAAATTATATAATTTTGATGATTTACATGTGAAATTTATTCAATTTGGAGGGTCTAAAATTGAAAATAAGAAAATTTTTTAGGGACGACTGAAAAATCAGAAAACATAACATTCCCGACACTGTAAAATGTCCGAAAAATAAAATTTCTCAATGATAAAATTTCCGAATAATTAAATTCCCGCACAGTTTATAGTATTATTGAGTTTGAAAATTCCCGAATAATAAAATTCCAGACAAAAAATTGCTGAATTATAAAATATGCGAGCTGAAAATTCCCCAATTTGATCAAATAAGATTTTTATTCATTTATTAAATTAATTACATTATGTAATACAATCAAAACTATATTAAAATTAATTTTTTAATGAAAAAATGTTTTCATTGTTTATACTTGAGAGTTTTCTAGTTCGGGTATTTAATAATTCGGCAATTTTCTATCGGGAATTTTATTATTTGGGATGTCTGTAAGGTTATAAAATATTTTAAGTATCAGGGCCTGGCATGTTTTAGTTTTGGATAAAACAACTTTTTGAATGATTTAATTTGAGACACATTCAATTCCTAAAATTTCAAGTAAAAATATTTCATTTTTAACAAAGTAGATGACTCAATGAATTACACATTCGTTATGTGCAAAACATTTTTTTCATTAAGTCAACAGTTTAAGAGTGAAACTAGAGTTTACGATGAAAATAAAAAGTTCGTTGCAGTTTTTCTAATTTATGAAGAAAAGTGTTCATTTTTCATAATGCACTTTTTAACATGCTTAAAGATCTTGAAAAACTGAAACTATTCTGTGTTCAACATTGTGCTCTAAAATCAATAGTTTTCGAACAGAAATCAATTTGGTTTCGTAAAATTGTTGTCTTTATTTTTTAAAAGTTTTTTCGTGAAGAATGTTTAGAAAACAATTCTTGATAATAATAAACATAATTTTGTTTATATTATTTGAATCGATAGAATGCTTATGTGTTAATAACTTTAATTTTAAAGCATAAAGGCAACTTGCCAACAGTTTTTCACAGCCAATTGATGCATTAATAACTTTAGTGCTTCTCTGGGCCAGGAACGTGTGACAAGTTGCAAGTTACATTTGCTGCATATCCAGGGCTCGGAACTGCTACAAACATAGGCATGATAAGCGTACGCGGAGACCAAACGGGAGGCATACGAAATCCAGCCCCACCACTTGCCACACAGCTGTACGCTGCGTGTCCGTGAGCTCCACTGGCTCGTGCCTAAGCCCTAAAACTGCAGTGGTAACTGGAGGGGGTGCTTTTCGTAGACGCATCCCCACTACTCCAATGGTTGCTTGCGGGCTATGCTACGATCGCCCGTCCTATAAAATTCAGCTTTGACGCATTAGGTCCCTTTCTTCACGGACGGTCACATATTCATATTGTCGCTAAATGCAAACATTCATTTTAATTCATGATGTTCATCCTAAACATCGTTTTGCACAACAGAGCAAAAAATTGTAAAATAAATGCATTTTGAAACAAAAATTTAAATTTTGCACTAAAAAATATCAATTTTTAACAAAAAATCGAATAATTACACTTTTAGTTGGACAAATTAAGTTTCAACCAAAAATAACCAATCTTCAAGACAATAGTTCTATTCTCAAATGAAGTGATGAATTTTCAAATAAAATTATGAATCTTCAACTGGAATAGTTGAATTTTAAACCAAAAAGATATAAGTTTTCAACTAAAATAATGAATCTTCAACTGAAATAGTGGAATTTTCAACAACAACAAATTAATTTTTCCTAAAAAAGATAAATTGTTTTGTTCCCCTACGTAGTTCTTTAGTTATCTTGTTACATTATCTTGTTACTTCGCATATCACATTATTTAAGCGAAATTGCATCAGTTATGACAGTATGTCAACACCATATAGTTAGTTCCGTAAACGTAACGTAAAGAATATATACGTAAATTATTATTTGATTCGCTATTTGCTACATAATGGAAAGTCAAACTCGATTAACCTATCAACGCACGACTTCCCCCAATGACAGTTTCTATTGGATGATGAAAGAACGAAGCTGGCAATAACCAGCAAGCAGCAGAAATAAAGGAATCGAAGTGGTCGATACCAATGTAAAAAGTATCGATTACTCGATACATCGACCTTCTAAGTATCGGTATCGAGAATCGAAGTATCGAGTACTTTGTACTCGATACTGAAAGTATCGCATCGGTATCGCCCATCCCTACCTACAGCTGGCAGCCAGCCCTAGGTTTTCACCGCAAGCCATTGCCGTGCACGAACAGTATTCTCTCTCTCTCTCTCGACTTCAAGAGTCCTCCAGCTGGAAGCCAGCCAGAGGATAATTGACCACCCATCGCCTTCGCCCTCTTGTGAGGAAACAACTACGAACTCAACGCTTGACTCTACGGCACTTATTTTGTAATTCATCATGGTGAGCATCTAACTTAAATAAAGAGAATTTTCGAAACAGACAATTCTGAGTTTTTTCTCTGGTCGCTTAACTTCTTCCCCCTTCTTTCCTCCGCTAACGGGTTAGCTTTCCCGTTTCCGCTGAGACAGCTGGCATACCAGTCCTCTCAGCCGATACACTGACTAACCTCTCCCCTCTCCCCCCGACCAACAAATCAAAAAAAAACTCCTCTAACTCAGTTCTTTTCAGGAGAAAAGAGAAAAAGAAAACGCTTGCTCAACTTGCTATCTCTTCCTATCTTACGAGATAGACACATCACTCCCCCTTTCCAGCTCCCTCGACATTTATCCTCTCACTCCCTCCTCTTGTACTCTCCAGATCACTCTCCTACCCGCTATCTCTTTCTATTCTATGACCACACCCACCTTTTACCTCCCTTGAAGCCTATCCACCATACATTCCTCCTTCACTAAGATGGAACCTTCCCTCTCACTCCCTCCTATGGTTCCTCTACCTCTCCTGTCTCTTATTACCCCCTGAGATCATTCCTTCTCACACCCTCAGAATAGAGAATCATCCACTGTCCCGACGTATATCCTTCTTACGACAACCAACATATCCCACCCAAAAGTAAGGAGCATATCAATTTAACTGAAATACTCAAATTTTGAACCGAAAAGAAGAATTTTTAAACAAAAGATTAACTTGCAAAGAAAAATATAATTTACAACGAAAAAAAATTTTATTTTTAACAAAATATGTGCATTTTCAACGAAATAGTGGAATTTTCGATTAAAGCAGACTAACCTTCATCCAATTTGTTAAATTTTAAACAAGAAAACATCAATTTTCAACCAAAAATGGACATTCAAATTTTCAGTCGAAGGAATGAATTTTCAAACAAACTGATGAATTTGAAAACTAAAATGATCAATCATCAATTGGGATAGATGAATTTTATACCAAGAAGATGAATTTTCAACCATATAGATAATTTCCTACAGAAAACGCGAATTTTTCACAAAGCACATACATTTTCAAACAACCAGTTTAATTTCTAAATAAAAAATATAAATTTTCAACCAAATAGTTAAATTTCAGCCAACTACTGAAATAGTTAAATTTTTAGTTGAAAAAATTTATTTTCAATAAAGTAGTAACATTTTCAACAAGAGATGAATTTTTAATTAAAATGATAAATCTTCAAACAAGAAAATATTTTTCAACAAAAGATTTTAACTTTTAACCAGTAGTAGAATTTTGAACTACAGAAATATGAATTCGCAACGAACAATGTAACAAAAATCCGAATCCGAATTATAATTCTTTAAAGAAATTCTCGTTCCATGTCAAAAATTCCATGTTCCAAGTGAAATTATATTTCTGTACGGAAACTCCCTGTCTTAAAATAAAAACGATAACTAATTTCTAAGATTCTATGTTCCAAGTCAGGATAAATTAGGAGTGAGCGAATGAAACTTTATGAATCCATCTTTTGAAAAAATTAAAAAAACTATTGTTTTTGTATGTTTGAAATATCATCAATTGGATTATAAAACTTAAGCGAAAACAAATTGCGAAAGGTTTTTTTTATAATGGAAAATAATAAAAATTCAATAATAAGTTATATGCCCTGCGACTGTAGATAAAGTAGAAATGACTTTCCTAAATTGACAAAAATGAGTAAAATAATGAAAACTTGAATTTTGCTACATTCAGAAGTAAATTCCCGATCATTTCCTGGTCAATAAAGTTCCCGGCCTTTCCCGGTTTCCCGGTCAAGTCACAGCCCTGTCACCAACATTATTATGAATCTTCAACAAAAAAATGTATGTTTAAAAAAGCACTTTAACTTTTAACAAAATGGTTGAATTTTTCCGACTACAAAAAAATGAATTGTCAACGAAAAACGTAATAGTTGATGCAATAACCAGAACAGATTTTAATTAAATATAAAGAACAGTAAAATTCATCTAAAAAATTCGATTTTTCAACAAAATAGCTTATTTTTCAATGAAATTGTTAAGTTTTTAAGCTCAAAAGACGAATTTTTATAAAACAGTTGAATTTTCAACCAGTAAATATAGATGTTTGACAAAAAAGTTATGTGTCCACTAGATAGTTGAATTTTCTACGAAAACAGGGTAATGTTCAACCGAAAAAGACGAATTTTCAACAAAAATAAGTGAATTTCTAACTAAAAAGATGAATTCTCAAATAAAATTATGTATTTTAAAGCCAAAGGGTGATTTTCAATCAAAAAGACTAATTTTGTATCAAAAAAGACGAATTTTCAACTAAAATTATGAATTTTCAACAAAAAATAAAGTTTTAACAAAAACTGTTCAACTTTTTACCGAATTTCAACCAAAGAAGATGAATTCTCATCAGAAGGGTTTCCGGCGAAGCCTACAAAACTATAAAAATAAGGACATCCAGGGAACTAAAATATGTGCGAGCATTTTGTTTCGTCTTGAAGTCTGAATTAAAATTCTTTGCGAATTTTTAAGTTTTCCAAAGTGAAAATTATAATTCTTCACGGAATTTCCCTGTTTCAAGTCACAAATTACATTTATATCCAAAAATCCCCTTATATATATATATTGTATTATATAAAAATTAAATAAAAAATTATTTTTATGTGCATTACTTTCTATTATATTTCAGAGATGTGGTAACTCCCATTTTCTGAATTTGAAAGAGTAGTGTTTGTTTAAAATTCAACTATTTTTATAGAAAATTGACTTGATTTAGTTCAGGACTCAGCTAATTTGTTGATAATTCGTTGTTTATTTTTTTTTTTTAATTCAACTGCGAATTCGACTATTTTG
The DNA here is from genome assembly GCA_932178445.1 of Andricus quercusramuli. NCBI lineage: Eukaryota > Metazoa > Arthropoda > Insecta > Hymenoptera > Cynipidae > Andricus > Andricus quercusramuli. Next base: position 7,418 of record CAKNXH010049734.1, read on the forward strand.
GTAGAAATTTCAACTCTTTTCTTTTATTTTGTAAAATGTTGATTTTGTTTGGGAAATTCATCTCTTTTGGTGAACCAATTTCACTAGAGGGCTCAGCTTTTTTTTTTGAAATTTGTCTTTCCTGGTAGAAAATGTAACTTCTTGTTTGAAAGTTTACCTACTTTGTTGAAAATTCGAATATTTTGCTAGAGAATTCAACTATTTTTGGTTGAAAATTCAAATTCTGTTCAAAATTCAAGTAAATTGAAAAAATTCGAAAGAAATCACAGAATTTAGGATATATTAATAAGAATCATTCAGAGTGAGTTTCGAATGAATTGGAAAAAAATCCAAAAATCAAATATATTCCATTGATTCCAATACAATTGTAGTGATTTTGGAATAATGCAAGGGAATGTAAGAGAATTCGATGAAATTCATACCAATTTAAGATGAATTTTAAGTCATCTAATATAGATATATTGAATTCAATTGACTTACGCGCGTTCTAACCAAGCCCTGACCTTAAAATTGAACTGCCTCATTTTACTCCATAAATACCATAGAATGAGATCTTTTCTAGTTAATTTAAGCCTATTCCTGCTTGTAATCAAATCTGTATTAGGAATGAAAAATTGGCTTATTTCAATAGTTATTGTGTAAAAAAAATTTTATTTTAACCCGGAAGCATGCTAAAACATCGTTCTACGCAAAAAGATTAAAATTAGCCAATTTTTCACATCGAATACGGATTTGATTCATGACAAGAAAAAGATTCAATTATATATATAAAATATGTAATTCTAGTATTAATGGAGTAAAATCAGTATAAAATATATAAAAATGCATTTCCTTTTCCTTCCATTCTCTGCTATAGATAGAATGCGACAACATTGAACGTCCACAAGTCTAGAAAAAAGTATTTATTTTACCAATATAAATGTCAATTAAAATCAATTAAGTGTCTTCATTCCCCGTGTAATATCAATTAATAGCAATAATCATTATTTAAGTAACAATTAATAAATAGCAATATAATGGCAATATAATGGCAACATAATAGCAATTGCTGTTTCTATATATCATATTTAAGTCGTTTTGATGTTACGAATGGGCCAGAAATCTAGGAAATCGAAAATAGGAAAAAACAGGAAGTTATCCAGTTGAGAGGAGATAGATATTCTAATTTCGGATAAAGAAGGTTCAACCGTATCTATAAAAATCTGCCCGCTTTGCGGGCACATTCTCATCGCGCTCTGCTCGCTTCGCTCGCAAGTTTGAACGCGCCTAGGGCGCGCACCTATTGAGTCTCGCGCTTCGCGCTCGATTAGGCATTCATCTCGCACTTCGCACTCGGACACATTTGCCTGACGCTTTAAGCTCGGTTCCTCTGAGTTTTCGCACTTCGTGTGCTCGCTTTTGCGCGCTTCGCGGGCTAATACTCGTTTAGCTTTATCGTTATGACCTGCTTTTGATTTAATTATGTACGTTTTACATAGAAAGAGGAACTAATTTACTTAAGGTTCTTTCGACCTTAAGGAACACATTCTCATCAAGACACTCGCGCTTCACGCTCAATATTTAGTTTAAAAATCATGAAAAAGCTGCGCTCCACGCTCGTTTCTGTTAATCGTTTAATGGAAACTCAAAAGTTTGAGCGCGCTCACGGCGCGCGATTTGGTTGTCGCGCTTCGCAACGACAATATGTTATGTTCTATGTTCTTCAGATAAAAATGACTAAATTTGTATTTGATCTAAAATGAAGAAGGAAATTCCTTCACTTCAACGTACATTTCCGTATCTTCCTGATAAATCATACAATCAGAAAGATTTCTTCCAACTATCTGAAAAGGGGCGAAAAAATAAGTTGTTTTTTGGAACATATATATATATATATATATATATATATATATATATATATATGATAAATTTTTAAATGATTATTGAAAAATTGACAATTGACAAAAACCGGAGTAGGCGTGATTCGATCGGTTGTAAAATAGTAATGTGGGGGAGGATGTATAGATTTTTTTAGATTGATCTAGAATTTCCGTGTTATTTATTTAAATAACACGTTCACAGAAAAAACTTGGGCAAATAGTGTTGCAGGTAACGTCGTATTTTTACCTGTTCGTATTGGTAAAACACAAATATTACCCTCGATGGGAAGAAACTGTCTTTTGTTCTCATAAAAGTTGTCACCACCGCTTTGAAAATTGGAAGCCACTAGCTTTGATCGCTGAATTGAAGTTAGCTGATGGTTGGTGTAACAGGCAAATCGGATAAGTGCGGCTTCATAAAGGCTTACTTGCCGAATCGTTAGAGCTGTCAAAAGTTCCTTACAAGCGTGGGTAAAAGCAGAAAACTACTGACTGAGATGTCAGGGAAACTTTACCCACATGGGGTAATTTTTGTTGCAGGTAATCTTCACTCAAGAATCAGGGTAAAGATTACTCTTAGTTTTTTCTGTGTTCGTCTCGCAACACTGCTCCGACCCAGGTGGCTGATAAATCTCTCTAGCGATCACCCCAAGTGAAGAGCCTCACAAAATTGTTATGTGTGGTTCCTCACTTGGGCCCATTAGTATCCAAGGTCTTTTGTTTCAGGCTTCATTCACTCTACTCACATTCTTTTTATAAACTATTTGTCGCCACACTTTTCTGTCCTGGCATACTTCTCTAGCTTCCTTCACGTCCATGCATTTTTGCATGCAAGCTCTCGTGTTTATATGGATTCTTATGTCTCTTCGGATTAAAGTCTCATTCACACATTCGAACAATTCTTTGGGCGGTCTACCTCTGGGCATGCTACCATTTACTTTACCTTCATACACTTGTTTGGTCAGTCGTTCGTCTTGCATCCTTTCAAGATGTCCGCACCATCTTAACTGATTTCTTTCCCAAATGTCAACTAGTGTCTCTCCTGTACCACATTCTTGGAGGATTATTTCGCTTCTCACTTTGTCCATCAGTGTCTTCCCACAAATTGTGCGCAGAGGTATCATGCCAATCACGTTAATTTTACTCTTATCCTTTTCTTAATAGGTCCATGTGTCGCTACCGTATAGCACTCTCGGTGCAAATATAATAGAATTATTTATTGCCATTTTGGCCTTTTTTGATATATTTTCACTTCTGAGAATGGACTCTGCTCCACCGATAAACTTCTGACCCTTGAGGGGCGTCTCAGCTGTATGTACAGTATGTGTGAAAAATGACTTTAGTAGGAAGTATTTTACTAATTTGAATGATTAGACCTGTCAAATATTAAAAATATTTTAATAGAAAAAGTAAAAATTAACATTTTTTCACATTTTAGGCTTTATCGTCGATGCGCTCCCGTTAAATATATTTTTTTAAATCTGTAATTTGGCCTGTGAGATACTGCGATTCAGTAGAAACTTTTTGGACCTGAGGCCTTTCAAACAAAAAAACAAAAAAAAAAAACAAAAATCGGCCAACAATATTGCCCAGCTAAACGTTAGTCTTATCTGATTTTAAATTTTATTTTTGAATTAATAAATACCTCATTTTTGTAATACAAATGACTGTTTATTTCAAATTATGCTCTTTCCGGGCGCTAAGCTATTGTCAGAGTCCCAATCCTCAAATAGCTAAACATATCACAAGAAAAAACAGGGAAAAACGTTATTTCTGATCCGGGAAATCCGGGAATTTGTAAACGGAATTTCGCTAGACACCCTTTAAGTATACAACAATAACGCGAGTTAATTACAAATAATCTTTTTCTCTGTCCTTATGAATATATATATATATATATATATATATAAAACAGGTAAACAGGAGATCGGGAGTTCGTATCTCCCCGGAGCCTCCATTCGGTTTCGGTTTCGATTCCTTTGGAATAGAACCGAAGGGCTTATGACAAAGCCACCGAACGCGTCCTCGGGTTGCGGATAGAGGGTCCCCGTACCAAGGGTTTCTGCTGAATGCGGTTACAATAATTAATAAGCAGTCGCGGACAATTGTCCAGGGATGGTCCCAAAGGAATAACCCCTAAGCGAAGGTGTGAGAACCGTGCCGAAAGCTGCATGGCACCTGGGTGAGGTGTCTTCAACGGTGACTCTGGGATACCGGCAACCTCTCAGAGTATCAGCCTTATCCTTGCACGCGGGGCTCTACAAGGATAGACGAACCCTCTCCCTAGCTGCTCGTGGGAACAAGACTGAAAGCAACAAACCACCAACATGTTGTAGATGCGGTTCAAAACGATCGAACGCGCAGAGCACCCGACAATGGATCGGCAAACAATGCCGATCATCCTAGAGTTCGGTGTGCTGAAAATAATTTAGATGGAAACACGAGGACGAACCGGCGAAACGCCCACATTGAGTGGACGGATCAACTTAAGAATGACGCTGCTTGAATAAGCTGCAGACGAAGATGAAACGACATTAAGACCAACCGCAGAAAGCAGGCAACTTCTGGAAGATGATCGCAATTTCAGTAAAAGGAGGAACATCAACATGCAAGTTCCTCTTAAGCCCCAAGATCTGGCTGAAATGGATGCCTCCCTTCGTGAAGATATCTCGCAAGAATCCGACCTCTGGACCATCAATTGCTCAGTTTATGGTGCTGCGAGAGCTTTGGCTGATTCAAATCGAAGGCTGAAACCGACGATGGATCACAAGAAAAGAAGACGCTTGCATCAACTGAACAAGAAAATTGGATGGGCAAGACAGAATGTGTCCCGTGTTCAATGTGTGATTGACTGCATAACATCTGGTAGACCGTTCACGGAAAGGGTTCGAAAGTTCGCCCAAGAACTAAGGACCTTGAATCACACACTAAACAAGTCAAAGCTGCTAACAATCAAGCAGCATATTTTTGACAAAATAAGGATGTTATCTGACGCAAGGAGGAGGATACAGAAGAGGGAGAGATGGATCAGGGAGAATCAACTGTTTCTCGCTGACCCATCACGCCTCTTCAGTGATCCCCTTGTTTTCGTAAAAAATCCACCCAAGCCCAAGGAGGTAGATACTTTTTGGAGAGAGGTGTACAAGATCCCGAAAACACTAGAGTTGAAAGAAGATACTGACAATATCATCCGCTTCAAGGAGTTTTGCGACAGCCTCATAAAATCTGAAGAGGAGTGCCCATCAGTCACTGCTGAAGAGGTGACAAAAGCACTTAGAGGCACGAAGAACTTTTCCGGTGCTGGACCAGATTGTATCAAGAACTTTTCGTGGAAGAAGTTTACTTCTATATACCAACATTTGGCCCGGATATTCACCTCATATTTAAAGTCGGAGACGCCCATTCCGCAGTGGCTGGTGTTAGGACGCACTATACTCCTACCGAAAAAAGGCAACTTGTCCAAACCAGAGAATTACAGGCCAATAACTTGTTTAAACACACTGTATAAGATCTTTACAGCTGTCCTAAACAACAGGATTGTTCGACGAATTGAGCCTGTATGGCGAGAGATGTACGAACAACGTGGCTCGAAAAAAGGTGTAGCAGGCTGTAGAGAGAACCTGCTGATTGACAGGCGTGTCTGTAAAGACGCTGCAGTCCATCAGCGGGTCCTGTCAATGGCCTGGATTGACTACCGGAAAGCTTTCGATTCAACCTCTCATAGACTTATAATCTGTCTGTTGGAAAGCTTGAAGGTACATCCACACATAGTGAGCTGCATAGAGAGATTGATGCCTCTTTGGAAAACTAGATTTACCATCTCATCTAGGAATTATCGTCTGACGACGAACAACGTCACCTTCCAGAGGGGCGTCTTTCAAGGGGATAGTATGAGCCCTTTGCTTTTTTGCATCACACTTCTGCCTCTATCTCTCGCTCTACTAAATTCTCCTGGATACCTCTGTGGCGACACTAATCAGCGTGAGCATAAGGTCACTCATGTATTTTATATCGATGACCTGAAGATCTATGCCGCTGGTAAAAGCAAACTTCAAACTGCTATAAATATCGGCAAGAACTACACAGGAGAGATTGGGATGGACTTTGGTTTGGACAAGTGTGCCTCAAAGCCGCATTCAGGACGCAACATCAGTGAAGGATTCTCTCCGAAGCAGATACAAGCATCTTCTTCGACAGATTTGGTCTTCCAATCTGTCGGCGTTGAACAAGGTATCTGCGACTAACATGCTTGCCGTCCCGGTTCTACTCTACTCGTTTGGGGTGTTTGAATGGACGAAGAACGAGCTTAAGGCCCTTGATGTCACCACACGTAAGATCATGCATATGCATAAAAGCTTGATATTAATTCGTCGGTTCCGCGATTATACATGTCACTCCGTCAAGGCGGACTTCTGAATCTCCAGTGTCTTCATAACCGAATTGTTCTAAGTACAGCTTACATCGTTGCGAATGGCAGAGATCCTCTCCTGAAGATGGTCAGAAACCACGAGATGATTGGCGAAGAAGCGTTCCTTTACAAAGCCGCGGAGCAAGCTGCCGAGACCCTTGGCCTGAATTCTAACATCAGAAGTGAAGAAAGTGCATTACTCCATCTAGATGCTTCACGTCTAAAAGCCGAAGTAAAGAAAGCAGAGGTAGTGGGACGATGGTCGTGGGGGTTAAGGCATAGGCTTTGGACCCACTCCGTCGGCTTGCGGGTTCGATTCCCGCCTCGCACTCTGGAAGAGCCTCGGCGGCCCATGCGGTGAACACTTGCCTAGCAAGGGAGTTGTTCATCTCCGGAGAGTCGTGGGCCCGGTACCTCTAGAGAAAAAGGTTCTCTAAGTACTTAAGGCTGTTGCTCTTGGTGGTTCGGAACCCACCTTAAACTGTAGGTCCCCCTCCCACCACCAAGTAAGTGTGTGGGGGGTGTGTGAAGGAATAGGGAAGAGATACAAGAACAATGAAAACCCTTAGGGGACACATTAGAAGCATCCATTCCAAGAAAGCAGAGGTTGGAAAATTTCACCAAGAGCTACTCGACAAGCATATGTACGGAAACTTTCACAGAAATGTAGAAAAACAGTCCTTGTCGAAAGAGCAAACGTTTGCTTTCCTGAAATCATCAGGGCTCAATTCAGGTACAGAGGGCTTTATTTTCGCATGCTAGGACGGTGTAATCTCCACCTTAGCATATCGCGTCCGCATTTTATGTCAAGAAGTTCCTAGTGATAGGTGCAGAGCGTGTCATGCACACGCTGAGTACCTAGAACACATACTATCGGGGTGTCCCACCCACGCAGGAACAACGTATATCTATGGGGACGGCGACTGACACTTGCGGCCGCTAGGGTTGCTAGTGCGCCTGGCGATACACAAGACGACGGTTCCAACTGCGGTAACGTCTGCTATTCGAATTATATCAGTCCTTCATAACGCAGCTTTGAGGTGGTTGCTTCAAGCACTATTTTCGAAATGCCAGGTCTGCATGTGGCATTTGGATGTACAAATAAACGAGCTAATCGCTTTCCAAATATCGAAAAACTTAGGAAACCGTAGATCATGCCTTGTTCTTGTGTACAAGGTACATCACCACTCACGGTGCTGCTCTCTCAGCTGAACTTGACAAATCGCCGTCCCCCATAGACATAATTCGGCCCTAAGAGTACTTTATTACCACCTTTGTCGCTCTTACGGTGCTGGTCGCAACCCTGCCCTGCCAAACGCTCCAAGGGATATAGAATCAATTGTCCGAAACGAGAAGTGCCAGATTTTTTGGAACTACGATTTTCGGACAGCAGTCTCCGTTGCGCACTCGAGGCCTGACATTGTTCTCCAAGACTTCGAGAAACGAACTATATTCGTGATC
>CAKNXH010049738.1:0-13689 GCA_932178445.1 Andricus quercusramuli
TTGATATGTGATTATTAATCCATCTAAATGGTGGAAGTATAGAAATCTTTAAAATAGAAATCAAGAAGAAAAAAATTCGTTCACAATTGCATTAACGTGCCTGTCATTCGCCTACAAAATGTAATATAATTGCAGTTACCAGGGTCTACCACGGGGAGGTTACAGGCCTTTAGAGACCCCTATTTTTTTTATTTTCTGTACAATTTTGATTTAATTTTTTTCACATTTTTTTCATTTTTTCATTTTTTGTAGATTTAACAAATATTTTTTGTTTTTACTTTTTGTCCATCAATATTCAATTTATTCAAGGTATACTGAACATCAGTATCTCTTGCTTCATCATTTGGAATTTTTTCCAAAATCTCACGTTTTGTGAATGTTTTCATATTGAAAAATTAATAAATATTCATTTATCAATAAATGAAAGTGAGGCCGAAAAGCGGACGGCAAGAAACTATAAGCTCCGTGCGGCTTTCAGTTTCTAAAAAAATTACACTCAGGGTATTACGATAATCTAGTATCTTTTGAGGAGAAAAACCAGATGAATCTATCCATTGGGATCTCGTTCAATATATATTTCAGAAAAGACCCTGGGAAAATCCAGCCGTAGTCAAAGAGACGAAATTCCAAATATATATATTATACACTAGAGTTCTGCGAGAGAGAGGCGCTTGCAAGGTCAGCGGAGTTGCGATGTTTACGATTCGGCGCTATAAGAAGCCACAAGCAAGAAGGATAAGAAGGACGGTTTGGAGAGTCCGGAAACAGTGTGAAGGCCTTCGAGTGTACCCCCGAAACGGCCAGTATAGCGGGACTCTAGTGTATGTGAGAATTTGCTGCGCCGTGCGCTGTTACGCGTGGACGACTCCATGCGTGAGCTCGCAGTTATTCGTGGTTTCTTCAGCAGGATATGAATTCGAGCAAAAGTGAGCACCCTTGCGTCAAAGTAGACATCCCAAGGAAACCGCTGATACACTACTTTTTTGGATGTGAAGGGGAATGCCGGGGAATGAAGTTTCGGCAGCAGGCGTTACGGAGAAAAATCAAATATTTTGTGAATAAAACATCTGAATTCAAAGATTTTAGACGAGTTTTGTAGATTCTTCGCCATTTCCTGAATTTATTGATCCAAACTGTATTTAAAAAAACCAAAACCGATTGCTTTTCGATAAATATCATAAAATTGTATTCCTTCTTCTTAGTCACCAAGTATAGAAAATCGAGTTCCATTTTTCGACTTTGACTATTTCTCAAAGAAACACAGGGCATCTGATTGATAAGAAACTCCAAATACAGATACTTCGAGGTGTCTGAAAGTCGAAAATATATTCAATTGATCCAAGTTCAAACCTCGACTTTTGGCCAAAAAAGTGCGATCCTGGCCCATTGTGGGAGGCCGGGACGCTTCACCCTGAGACGTGTATACTATACATGTACACTGCACGTGACATGGCACTTGACCTTAAACCGTGTCGCATCCCCGCACTGTCAATTTCACCTATTTCTTATCTGGCAAAGTTATTTGTTCATTTATGTTAAATCGTTTATCCCTTTCTTATTTCAAATACTATCGAATCTCCAAATCCAACAATAATTTCAAGTAGCATTATTTCGCTTAAATAATTATTTAAGCAAAATTAAATTTGAATAATAATAATTAATAATATTAATTATTATTATTAATTATTTCATTTATTTTAATTCATTATTATCATTTATTATTATTATTTATTATCATTATTATTTTATTTTTTCATTTATTTTTTAATTTTAATTATTCAATCATTATTATTAATTATTATCATTATCATTATTATAAATAATAATTACATTTAAATTTAAATCATAATTTAAATATATCAGAATTAACAACACTTTTGAAATTTATTTTCATACATCATTGGTATAAAATAATTTTCAATTGCGATTCTTAGAAATAATTTAATTTTTATATTCAAAAGTTCTTATTTCATACACTTTCATACAATACTGGTATAAAATATTTTTTATTTTTGATGTTTCAAAATAATTAATTTTTATATTGAAATTTTCTCACTAAAAAAGTTAGGTTAGGCAAATTTCTTATATAATTCACTTTTATACGTTACTGGTATAAAATAATTTTCATTTGTGATATTTCAAAATAATTAATTTTTATAATAAAAATTTCTTACTAAAAAGTTAGATTAGACATAAGACGCTCTACTTATTTTCTAAGTCTCAACCCTCACTCCAAATTTCCCATAGTGCCATCCATGGCGAACCTCCACTTCAAATTTTCCATAGTACAAGACATGGCGGACCCTCACTCAAAATTTCCCATAGTATCATCCATGACGAACCACCACTCAAAATTTCCCATAGTACCATTCATGGCGGACCCCCACCCCGAATTTCCCATAGTGCTATCCAATGCGAACCCCCACTTCAAATTTCCCATAGTACCATCCATGGCGGACCACCGACTACGAATTTCCCATACTACCAGGCATGGCGGACCCCCCACTCCAAATTTCCTATAGTGCACCTTATCTACTAATAAGCCCCGATTTTTCGCACTAAATCCTCAACTGATCTTGGTAATTTCAAACAAGCTGCACATACAGCAAGATTCGAAAAATGGAATATACATTAGATGCACACTGCATTTGGCCAGCATTCTAACAGCAGTGAGACTACTGCGTATGATTGGCTCCAAACATTACTTTCGTCATATTAGACGAAAACCCAACCAATTTGTTAAGGGGTATTTTTCTTTGGTTTAATACCAACTTCATGCAATCACACAAGTCTTGAGCTTTTGAATATATCCATTGCTACCATATCAAAAAATCTTGTTTTTAATTTAAACTGCTCATCATTATAGTAGATCACAGCAAATCCACATCGCATCGTAGCACTTTCATCTGTAAGTTCATCGATAATCAATCAATGAAAAGAAGCATCCGGATATTTTAAGCGTATCAAAGAGTTCATTTTTAAAATTCTCTCCGATTGCATTTTTCATCAAAACAGTGGATATATTTGAATGAATTTCCGCAGGTCTTTCGGTCTATTTTTTAATAAAACATCCACTTTGTTGACATTTTGTTTAATTAAAATCATCATATATGCTACGTACGATTCAACACTACTGTGTGTCTTTTTCAAGCAAACCTAAATTGAAATCAAATATATATATATATATATATATATATGTAATATAAAATACAAATCTATAGACCAAACAACATTTTTTCAATAAATATAAACAAGGATTTAAAACAATTACCTGTAATATTACGGAGTGAAACATTTGAAACGAGTTTTTCTTTTGGAGAAAAAACATGTGAGACAATAAGTCACATATTAGAGTCCATTTTTATGTCACTTTTATGTCACTCAATAATTTTCCTTTTATAAGTATTTTTTTCTCTAGCTAAAATTTTTATATTATTAATGTTGAAATCAAAATAATGATCAAATTTCCACGCGTGTTGTGATAATCCTGTATTAAAATTACCAACTGTACAATCTCTTTTATGTTCGACTCTAGTTTTTAATCTTCTACCGGTTTCTTCCATATAAACTTGATCACAACATTTACAATTAATAAGATACACGACTCCGGATACATTTTCAAAGCTATCTCTATCTTTTTTACTCAAAAAATATCGATCAAGCGAGTTATTATTTTTAAAATAAACATTAATATTACATTTTTTAAAAGAATTTCTTAACCGCTCAGACAGACCTTGAACATAAGGTAATGTGAGTCTATAATCAGAACTATTGTGAGTATCAAGCCATTTATTTTTTTTACTGGATGTATTATAAATCTCATGAATTCTTTCTTTAATAACATTATTTATTAAGGAAAGAGGATAATTGTTATTTAATAGAGTGATTTTTAATTGATTTAGATTGTCTTCTCTGAATTGTATATCACTCAATTTAACACATCTGTCGGTTAACCCTTTAATTAAACCAATTTTATTACAGAAAGGATGATGGGAATTGTAATTCATGTATCTGCCCGACCATGAAGGCTTTTTGAACCAATTTGTTATTAAATCACCAGTTTGTGTTTTTATAATATGTAAATCAAGATAATTAATGGTATTATTAAGTTCAATTTCATGCGTAAAATTTATGGAGTCTTCTATACTGTTAAAAATACTTAAGAAAACATCAATTTTTCAGTCGGAATAATAGTCAAAATATCATCAACATACCGTTTATAAAAAATAGGTGTAAAATCTAACTTTCTTAAGGCCCTTTCTTCTAGATCTTCTAAAACTAAATTTGATACTATTGAAGGTAAAGGGGAGCCCATTGGCCAACCTGATAGTTGTTTATAATATTTATTATTAAACGAAAAAACCATGTTGTTAAAAACTAATCGGGTAGCTGTAAGAAATTCATTCTTTGTTATTTTTGTTAAATTTCGATTAAGATTTAATTTTTCTTTTATACACTCTAAAGCGATATCCAATGGAATACTATCGAACATTGCAACAACATCTAAAGAGAATAAAGAGTGTGTTGATGGTACTTTAACATTATTAAGCAACTCTTTTAAATCCCAACTATTTTTAATGAATGTATCAGTTTTACCTGACACAGGTTTTAAAACATTTGAGATGAATCTGGCTAAATTATAAGTAGGAGACCCTACTGTGGAAACAATTAACCTCCATTTTAAACTCAAAACGTCCATCAGGCGAAAGGCTAAGTTGTTCGTGGCAAGAAGACCTGTTAATTTAATCTCCGCTCGTCTAACAGATTTTTCTAACTTTATCACGGGAGTTTCAGTCACTTTTTGATTGGAAGCTGGTTCAATGGATCTTTCACGATGTTTTAGAGATTTTAAGAGCCGATTAAGGGCACTTTTGTGCGCGGTAAGTTTCTTATCACAATCCTTGCAATAAGCCATCTCGTCTTCATTTTTTTTTTTTTTTTTTTGGAATGATAGTTTTGCAACCAGCCTTGAAAATCATCAATGTTTAGCCAACTATTAGAGAAGACTTGTTTACCTTTTATTTTATTTTTAGCTGGAAAACTTATTCTCTTCGTGACTGCAGAATTCGTTTTAGCCGGGGTTTTTTTCAACTTCTTCCTGTCTGGAGAGGTCATGGTTGCTTTGCCTGACTCTTCAACAGTTGAGCTTCCTGCAAATATTTTTTTCGGATCAAGGTTTTTATTTGAAATAATATCCTGGATTGACAATTCATCAGATCCCGATGATGCTGACGAATCTGTGGATTTCGACTGGATACTTTCTCCACCTTCGTCTAATTCGCCATCATCAGTAGAGGAATATTCATATGCCTGCTTCTCTTTTACATAAGATGAATTAAAAGTATTTCGATGCAAAACTCAGATTTAATTGCTTTTTAAACAGAACTTACATATCTTAAAAAATGGTTAGAAATGATGTTTATTTCTTCATTAAATTAGGTTTCGAATTATAAAAAACACGATGCAATACCAAATCTAAAGGGAATAATTTTAAGATTTGATAACTTTTGGTACGCAATTGTATTTTGGTATCACCCAAAACTTCCATAAAGAGATAAACGTAATTTCTAATTATTAGAATTCATGGCAGAATTGACAAATTAATCATTTATATGCAATCATCATATACAAGTTTTAAGAATTACCTAGTGACTTAATTTCGATACCCAATTTGAAGCGAATAATTTAAGATTCATAATAATTCGTTCGATAATTTTTTTTCGATGATTTAAAAGTTTTTATTGTTAGTCATTTTATCAAAAATAATATTACATCAGACAGATTTCATGCACATAAAATAGTATTTCACTCTAACAGATGACAAAAATATGCCTTTCTTCACATTTTTAATGCATCACAATTGCATATAATTCATTAATTTGACATACATTTGAATAAAAGCAAGTAAGCAACTAAAAAAACCACAAAAATTGTAGATGCGAAAAATTCTCATATATTCTCAATTTGAAGTAACTTTCTAACTTTATTATTGTCATCCTTGAGAAATCGTGATTCTATCGTGCTTAAAATTCCATCTCCTGAAAGTTTGCAAGATTACGTAAAGACGCATAAATTGATCATCCTGTGATTATAATACATGTTAAAAAAGTAACCTCACATTTTTATTTTTATCGATTTTATGAAATAACATTTTATTAGACTTACGAGTTCAGAAGGTGTGAGTTAGATTTTTAATAATAAATTTATCCATTTCTCTTTGTTACACAACAAAACCACCAATTGTTAAAACAATTGTGGCTTCGGTTTTTCCGTTGTCCCTCCAAAGAATGACAGCTCTCAGTCCTTTCTCCTTCGTTAGTTCTAATTCGAATATTGGCGCGCTGCGCTCCCCTCCCTCTATTAATACTAAGTTACGCCATGCGCGGTGTGACGAGCGGGCCCCGGGACGAGCAGTGGGACTCCGATAACTTTCGACTTTTGTCGATCCGAATCGATTTTCGAAAACGAATTCCCTAGGCTTTCTATCGACTATAGACGATAGTCGAACCGATGAAAGATGGAAATCGACAGTTCAACATAGGCGTCGTCGTCTTCAAAATATATTTAATAATAAGATTAATTTGACTATTTTTCAAATTATTTTACTTCATAGTCCCATGGTGTTGAATTATTGGACTCACACACTTACATAGGAACACTCTATCATGATGATGCATTTTTAAGATCCTTAAATCCTACCCCTTTAGTTGTCTAGCCAAAGTTGTATAATATATAATCTATCTCAAAATTTACAAAAAATTGCATAGATTAAAAAACTAAGCAACTTTCATTCATAAGACAAACTATTCTTAAACCGAAAATATCAGAGAAGTTTAAAAAATTTAAAGAACCTAGAAATTTTAATTTCCAAAACTCACAGGACTTTGTACAATTAATCTAACAGGAAATTTGTTGAACAGTTTTAGAGTTTTAAAAATGTGCAACTTTCATTTTTCTATAACAAAAAATATCATAATAAAAGTATTATTAATTAAATATTATTTGAAGAAATATGTTCACTCTTTATAACATTGAATCAAATACTCACAAGATATGGAAAATATAATCATTTTGCGAATCATCAGAGCGAACAAAATTTTTAACGAAATAAACATTGTTTAAGCAATTAAAAAGTAGTTTACGAAATAACTTGAACTTTTATTATACATCAATTAATAATTACTTACCTATGGAAAATAATAATATACATACCTTTTAGTCGTAATAGATCCGACGAACGTACTTTCCTTTTGCGTTGTAATTTTATGGAGCTTTCGCGATTTTTGTTTCGAAAATTCGAAAACTTGATACTCCGGTACATTTCGTTAAGCTTACGAGTTCGACTGTGCTCATAGGCGTAAACATAGGTGGAAATATCGCACTATTTAGTTATTTTCTAGTAAATCTTGAAAGTACCATAATACTATAAGATTAACCCTAATATTTTTTTTTTTAATTTGTGGCACCCATTCTCGAACGAAAATATAACCGCTTTAAGTGATATATTTTCTTTCATAAACTTCTGCAATATAATCCAATATTGCTTTATTAAAGTAATTTATAGCGTCGTCCTGAGAACTATAAGTATGGATTTTCTAAATTATTTTTCAAATGGGAAAGATTTAACTATTATATAATTCCAAGTCGACAACTAAAAAATTATCCAATAAACTCGAACAAAACGCAGTAACTTTTTCTCTAACATTGGTTCCCGGAGTACCATTTTGATCGTATTCTTTCGATGATACGATTTCACAAACGACAATCGGTTCGAGTGTCAAATATTATTGCAGTATTTTGATTGTACTTAGTTAATCCAATTACTTACGTAAACATAACTGCAGATTATTAAAACTTCAGTAGTTCTTCTCTGTTTTAATGCGCCGTGTTAATGATATTTTCACTATTTTTCAACAAAACACTATATTAATAAATACAAGCTCAATAAACACTATATATAAAATATACGATTCCATCAAAAGACTCCAGATTGCATTAATTTTCTTAAATTCTTGATCTCCTTAATATATTACAATAAAATCTTATACAATTCACCCGCCTAACAATAAATTATAATTTATGCTTTCAGAATGCAGTATTTTCGATTCGAGAAATATCGAACGATTTTTCACCGGAGTACCATTCTAGGGACTTTCGACTTTTGTCGAATCGAAATTTAGTAACTTATAGAAATCGAACGATATCGGAGTCCCACTGGAGGTCCAGTGCCGCGGTCAGTTCGTCAGTTGTAAGACGATCGGTGCCCACCGGTGTTTGACGAGCATCTCGCTCCGCTTTCGGCACTGGCCCCCGGGATCCAATTATCATTGGTCACTCTCGACCAATCGACCGTCACCCATCGATCACACGTTCCGACTGAGGACGTGCAATGTCTTCTTTACTAGAATAAAGTCTTATTACATTTGTTGAGTTTACATGTGATGATAATTATTTCGCAAACCTTCTACTTAGCAATCATGGTAGTTTCCGTGGTCTCAAGCTCTGAGCTAATATAAATAATCTCTAGGCCATGATTGCGGAAAACAATTAGTAGGACGCCGTAATTACAAAGTATGGCAAATACCTACAAGATGCAATGAGCACAGAAAAACTCGTTATTAACTCACTAGATGTTGGACTAATAATGCGGGAAAATTTGAAGCGAAAAGTCACCCGGTGAGCTCTCAATAGAACATGAAAGAATGTAGCTATAGGTTATAGGGGAAAACAATATTATATAATAATTAAAATAATCTATTTATTTTATTGTTATATATATATATATATATATATATATATTCTTCAAGTACTTTGATATAAAAATTCTAAGTCCAAATTGACATTAATTTGGAGAGAGCGAATGCAGATTCCGCGTCGCGAGTCAGTCAAAATCTGATCTCGAAAATCGATGTTGCTCGCGGGCTCCTGAATCGCACAGCAATCCATGGATATTCCGCACAATCCTACTCTCAATCATACTCATACTTCCAACCTATCAGAATTCAGCTTTACACTCCCAACTTGACTAAAGCATGACCTAAATCTTCGTCAACCCATGATGAAACCGCGACCTAGTTCGCTTCCTGAGAAATACCCGTTAACCACGTTTCCTCGATTTAAGGCTCTTTTACACCTTCCGTCAATCGGTCGTCGACCGACCAACATAACGAAATATCCATTCACACCTTCGGAAAATTCAGTGAAATTTAGTAACATTTTAGTAATCTTTCAGTGAGTTTCAGAAGGTAACTAAAATATTACTACATTTAACTAAATTTACCGAAGGTGTGAATGGATATTCCGATATATTGGTTGGTCGACGACCGCTTGACGGAAGGTGTAAAAGATCCTTTAGGCTCAAATCTCACTTCATGCTTCACTATTAAAAACGTCAAATAATTAACAGAATTGAGAGAAATTTGTAAGTGTTCAAAATTATATCATTTTCAAACTATTTGAACTGAAAAGTACTACAATTTAGTGATTATAAGCTGTTTCTTGAGAAATCTAAATTGAAAAATGTCATTTACAAATTAAAAATTTAAAAAAATGAAACAATGCAAATTTTAAAGTTTACATTCAGCACCCTGAAATTCGAACGATTCGAGGTTAATTTTATTTTAAATAATTCAATTTCATTTTGTTTATTTTTGAATGTTTCACTTATAATTTCATATTTCAAATAAACAGTCAAATATTGTTAAATATTGAAACAAAATTTTTTTAATTACAAATTTTCAAACTGAATGCTTAAAAAATGGAGTGTCTTAGAATGCAACAATATTTGAATACGATTTGGAATTGAAAAAAGCATTTAATTATGAATATATTAATCCAAATGTTTTTGAAAATTGAAAAAAGATTTTGAAGTTTCAATTGGATGCAAACATTTCATTAATTACTAAGGCTTTCGAATTAAAATAGTTCAATTTTTAACGTAAAAATCTATAAATTATTTATTATTAATAGATTCATAATCGTCTTATAAAATCATTTTTATTATTATTCTATTGTTGAAAGTCGAAGTATAGTTCAATTTAAAAAATAAATACTTAATTTATATTTACAGTTTATCAACTCAACACTTTTCTTGTTTTCTTTTTTGTCAAAGTTAACCCGTGCCTCCGAGCCTTCGAAATTAACATGGGGTTTTAAATGGGAAAAGCTTGATTTAAAAAAAAATGGAAAAAGAGCTACTTGTTATAAACTTTTTGTGAATTAAAGTATTAAAACCTTTTAACGCATGTTCAAAGAATAATTTCCACCCAGTAAGTTTTAATTTTGACGCCCCACCCCCCTTTCAAGCCATTGTTATTGCGTTTGGAAAGTGACCCAAAAAATGCAAAATAGTAGTTTTCTATTCAATTCATACTAAAAACGATATTCTTTGCATTTTTTTAACAAGTATTATTTTTTATTGTCAAGGGACGAGTTTCCAAGTAGTTTGTAAATAATTTTCAATTCAATCAATTATTATATGTTTAAGAATTATATTTTTCTTAAAATTGTGGAAAATTATTGTTTTCGGGATATAAGTGATAGATTTCAATTTTACAGAAATAAAATATACCTACATTAGATAATTCATAAGAGAATGTAATACACTACTATACAGAAGTTTCTAGACCTATATTTTTCAATACTTTATAAAAGCACTCTAGTTTTAAAAATATTCAACTCTAAATTTACTGCCAATTACTACACGAAATCTGATAAAATTATACGCCTAATGGTCTTAAATTGAAAGCAATATATTAATTTTATTAGAAGTTATTAAAAAAAATACTAATTTTAATGTTTCCGAAAAATGTTAATAAATCAAAAAGCAATTAATACTTTTTAATCTCTTTGCACTAGTTTTAAAGATAATTTTCTTAATTATTTAAGTGATTTGATAAGATATTTCTAGAATTGTTCCTTCGATGCAATAAAAACCTAAGATTAATTTGAAGAACTTATCAACATTGATATAAAGTCAGGTTTTCATAACTGAATTAAAACAAATTAATAGAACAGTATTCTAACAGATTTGCAGAAAATTATCTTCAAAACGAGGAGCATCTCACTTCGAATTCAAATAAAATCGTACGGACGTTGTTAACCGTTGCTTGACGATTCTGTACAATTTCATACGACGTCAACGCTAAATACTTGACTTGCAATTTTTGAGATCGTGTGCATTCAGTGCTTCAAATTCGACGCGTTGAGTTCACGAATTCACATTGAATTCGGCTGAGTTCGACAATCTCAAGCGTTGAGTACAAGCGGTAGAGACGTTACATACTGATTTCACGTTGACTACACTGAGTTCTTCCCTTTCGCTTACGATTTCAAACGTAAGGTATAGTAAGATCGAACGACTCGAAACGACTGAAAGTTTCAATAATTATACCTTTTTGCTAAATAATTAAAACTTATCAATTATTCTGCATCCTTTTTCGAAGAAAAAATATGAAATTATTTGCAGTCTATTTATTTCAAAAGAAAGATGTCTATCTCATCAATGATTGTAATTATTAATTCACACTCATCTAAAACAATTTGTACAATCAAACGATTATATTTTAAAATAGATTCATTTGAAAAAAAAACCATGAACGTTTTAATCTTACCCTGGTGAAGGTCAGCAAACCAATATTTTGTTTTTTTTTTTGCGGTTTTTAGTGGTTTTCTTGAAAAACCATGGTCTTTTCTATGATAAAATAGGTTCGTATTTTTCTGTAATTTTATTTTTTGAAATTTGTTGTGTATTCAATACATAATATGAGTCCATTTATTATGTGAAATTCATATTAAAGAGGAGGACAAAGACTGAATATCTTCGACAGGGTGGCCACAAGATTCAATGTTTCAATTTCCCTGACACTGCAACGTTTAAAATCCCATAAAATCTCATAAATTCTTTAAAATATATTAGAATTCCATAAAATCCTTTACAATTTCACAAAATCATGTACAAATCATCAAAATCTTGTGCAATCCTTGAAAATTCAATAAGGAACTTTAAAACTCCATAAAATGCACTAAAATCGAAATAAAAATTCTTGGAAACAAAAATTTCACAAAATCTTTTGAAAATCAAAAATAACATTTGAAATTTTTTAAAATTCCATGAGGAATATAAAATTTCCTTAATATCATTTTAAAAATGTCAACATTTCTTTAAATTTTTTACAAGATTTTTAAAATCCTTTACAATTCTACGAAAAACTTTTAAATCCTTGAAAGTATGTAAAGATCTCTTACATTTCTTGAAAAGCTCTTGATATTCCTTAAAATTCTAAAATATCTCTCGTAAATCATAAAAATCTTGTGAAATCCTTTAAAATTCCATGTGGAACATTCAGATCCCTGAAAATCACTTTGAAAAAATGCAAATTTCTGAAAATTCTTACAAGCCGTTTAAAATTCTTTAAAATTCTACGAGAATATTTAAAATTCCTTAAAATCTTTAAAAATTCTTACAAGCTTCTTAAAATCATTTATAATTCCACAAAGAACTTTAAAATTCCTTAAAATTGTTTGAATTACCTAAACTTTCTTAAAAATCTCTTAAAATTTCATGAAGTCCTTTAAAATTTCACTAAATCTTTTAAATGTTATACAAACCTCTTGTAATCTCTTTAAGTTTCAAGAAACCTATTAAAATCCTTTAAAATTGTTCAAAATCTTTTGAATTCATTAGAAACACAGAGAATCTCAAAGAATACCTGAAAATTCTTTAAAAATTTACAAGCCTCCGAAATCCTTGGAAAATTTCTAAAAATTTTTAAACAGACTATAAAAACTATATACATATGTAATACGAAAAAATAAGATAGTTAGCATAAATGCTTACAAATACAATATAATTTGTTATGAAAGTATAATGAAGAAATACTTTAGTTCCAGGTTTTTTATACATTCTTACAAAGATTTCAAACAGTCTTCACATCTTATAAATAAAGAATACTTATGTTATACATAGTTTCAATCAGTTCCAGGTTTTTTATGCATAGTTTAAAACATTTCAGTCTTCACATCTTACAAATAAAAAACGCTTACATTACGAACTACAATATAATTTCATAGAAAAGTATAATTAGATCTACTTTATTCTCAACTTACTATTTGGATTTAAGTCTTCTTTGGCAATACATTATGCACAAACAGTCTAATGAATATTGAAAATGTAAATTGAAGAGGATCTGACATAGAGGGACAGGAAAAGGAGATGGGAAATAGAACAGAGGGCATGGATAGAGAGGAAAAAGGGGCACATGGTATGGATAGGGAGAGACAGATTATGGATAAATGGGGAGGAGTGGTTCTGGGACGAGGAATCAGAAGAAATAAGGAAGAAGGGGAAAAGAGTTGAGAAAGGTAGAAAAAAGGAAGATACAAAAGATGTTAGCGAGCAAACAGAGGGGTTTCCAAAAAGCAAGGCGGAAGAAAAGTAAGGAGGATAGGAGAGGGAAGGGATGGGAAAAACGTAAAAATAGCTTTCTGGAATGTGTCAGGCTTGAAGAACAAGAATGAAGGTTTTTGGCGGGAGTTAGAAAAATGGGATGTGATTATGATGAGTGAAACATGGGCAGATGACAAGGATTGGAAGGGGATGAAAAGGATGTTACCTAAAGGGTATGTGTGGACAATGCAAGAATCGAGAAAGGAACACGTTAAAGGTAGAGGGATGGGCGGCATGGTCTC
>CAKNXH010049739.1:0-11813 GCA_932178445.1 Andricus quercusramuli
TAGCCCTAGGGACTTATGCTGAATAAATAAATAAATAAATAAATAAATTCTCAAAAATTAAGAGCCAAAGGGAGTATAAAAAATCAAAGATATTACAAGCCTAGATGCGGCACGGGGTATAATTCGAGGAACTAAATGTATTTGGCGCTCTCGGCGAAAATTGCCCGATCCCCCCATGCCTCTCAACCCGTAGATTACGCCACCCAACTGCTTTCCCCCCTTGCTCTTTACCCCCAGAACTAGTCCATCGAATAGCCGATACTCAGTCGGTACATACTTAAAAATATAAATTAAAAATTTTATATTAAATATTTTTCAAATTATTGTTTTCAATTTTTTAAATAAATTTCGCATCAAGGAAATACATAGATGCATAAAAGGGCTTCCGTTTTCGGTACCGATCGTGAGAGAACTCTTCTGTGTCAAGTGTTGCGTTTTTTGGCTTTGGTGAAGGGAATCAGCGTGTGTGGGTGCAGAAAGGGCAGTGAGTGTGGAGAGGAAGTGTAAAGGAAGAAGGGTGAGTGAAGGCAAGTGTGTAAAGGGTGAAAATAAGTTGTGAGAAAGGAAAGTTGAAACGTGCAAATTTTGTTTTGAGGTTAGGTGTAGAAAGTGGTCGTCGGGCAGGGGGGAAAAAGGTAGGCAAGCTAAGAGCGGGAAACATCGAGGACTCTTTGGTAAGGTAGGAATGGCGACCATACGAAGTCCACAAACGGGCGACAGAGGGCAGGGAGATGAAGCAAGAGCGGACGAGGTTGTGAGCGCGGTTACTGGGGAGAAGGGAGAATATGACAGTAGCGAGGAGGAGGCGTTCGAGACACCGGCCAGGGGCGGATCGACAGAGAGAAGGGGATCAGGCACGAGCCAGAAACGAGGGAGACCGTCGAATTTACAGCGCCTCAACAGGCTAGGTAGCGCAGGCTCTAATAGGAGTCTGGACGAATGGCAAAAAAAGGTGAGCGCGACTAGCAGTGAAGGGGAAGATAAGAGAAAAAGAGAGGAAGGGGAAGATGATTCTGAAATGGATAAGGATAACAAAAAAGTTAAGATCAAACGAAAAACACCAGACAGAGATAGACGGGATGGGGGGATGTTTGAGAAGCTGGAAGCCCTCATAAAAGGATTTAGAGAAGAAACTAGGAAGAGTCTGGAAGATACCCTGGCGGACCGAACGAACGGAGCGGATACGCTACAGCGTATCCTTATAGTATCCACATCGTATCCTCTCCGTATCATGCAAGAAAAACTGATTAAAAAAGGAAGATGAACATTTCACTTATTGAAATTCGGATTCTACGTTAAATTTTGCGTTAAAAGGTCACGGAGTAATCGCAATAGTTTTTCTTGCAACATTAAAAACTTTAAAAAAATATAATACTTATCGATAACGTGGACTGAAGGCGACTTCAAACGCATCGTCGACGGATAAAGCCTATGAACTGCTACTGAATGACGATGCGTTTGAAGTGACCTTCAGCGCACGTCATCGATGAGTATTATATTTATTAAAAGTTTGTAATGTTGCAAGAAAAACTATTGCGATTACTCTGTGACCCTTTAACTCAAAATTTCACGTAGAATCCGAATTTGAACAAGTGAAATGTTAATCTTTCTTTTTTAATGAGTTTTTCTTGCATGATACGGAGAGGATACGATGTGGATACTATAAGGATACGCTGTAGCGTATCCGCTCCGTTCGCTCGGTCCGCCAGGGTATGAATAGGCAGGGGAAAGAAGTTAGGGGGGAAGTGAGAAAAGTAAGAGAAAAGTGGGAAGAGTGGGATAAACTCTGGAAAGAGGAGAAAGTCAAGGTATGGGGTAAATTAGAGGCCATAGAGAATAGACAGAGAGAGATTGACGAACAGACAAATAGGGAGATAAAACAACTGGAAGAACGGGTAAGCAAATTAGAAGTCAGGAATGAGCATATGGGGAAGGAAAGAGAAAGTGCGGAAAAAGTAGAAGGGAGTGATAACGTGCAAAATGAGAATGAAATATTGAAGAAGAGACTGAGTGAGATTGAAAGAAGGTTGGAAGGGGAAGAAAGGGCGAAGAGAAAAAATAACATAGTAGTCAAGGGATTGAAAATAGAGAGTGAAACAGGGGAAATTGAAATCAAAAATCTGCTGAGAGATATTGGAATTCGGGTAAGGGTAGAAGGAGTTAAGAGATTAGGAATGACGAAGGCAGGAAAAGAGGGAATGTTTGTAGTAAAAGTAGGGAGTGAGGAGGAGAAAAAGAAAATTATGGAGAACAAAAAATTATTGAAAGGAAGAAGGGAGAGAATTGAAGAGGATTTGACTTGGAGGGAGAGGAAAAGGAGATGGCAAATAGAACAGAGAGCATGGATAGAGAGGAAAAAGGGATGCATGGTATGGATAGGGCGAGACAGACTATGGATAAATGGGGAGGAGTGGGTCTGGGACGAGGAGGTAGAAGAAATAAGGAAAAAGGGAAAAAGAGTTGAGAAAGGTAGAAGAAAGGAAGATACAAAAGAGGCTAGAGAGCAAACAGAGGGGTTTCCAAAAAGCAAGGCGGAAGAGAAGTAAGGAGTACAGGGGAGGGAAGGGAGGAGAAAAAAGTGAAAATAGCTTTCTGGAATGTGTCAGGCTTGAAGAACAAGAATGAAGGTTTCTGGCGGGAGTTAGAAAAGTGGGATGTGATTATGATGAGTGAAACCTGGGCGGATGAGAAAGATTGGAAGGGGATGAAAAGGTTGTTACCTAAAGGGTATGTGTGGACAATGCAAGAAGCAAGAAAGGAACACGTTAAAGGTAGAGGAATGGGCGGCATGGTAGCAGGGGTGAGAAAAGAATTGGCAGTAAAAGGTAAAACAGAGCAGGATAGGGAAGAAAAGGAGGGAACAATGGTAAGAAGGATTATAATAGGGAAAGTCAAAATAGTGGTGGTTTGTGTATATAGAAGAAGAGGGGAAGAGGAAGGTTGGAGAGTAATAAGGAGGTGGATGGAGGAAAAGAAGGAAGAATTGGTTTTGATAGGAGGTGACTTAAATGCCTGGACTGGCGAGCAAGGGGGAGGGACTTGGGATGAAGAAAAGGAGGCATATGTAAGGAGCTCCAAACATAGGGAGATAGACCGGGAGGGGAGGAGGTTACTAGACATAATAGGAGAAACCGGATGGTTTATATGTAATGGCAACATGAAAGGAGATGAGAAAGGAGAGATTACATTTATAGGTAAGGGAGAAACAATAATAGACTACATCTTGGCGGAAGAAAGAATGAGTAATATGATATGCAGTATGAATGTAGGGAATGAGATAGGGTCAGAACACTTCCCAGTAATAGCTACACTGAAATGTGGCGTCCATAAGCGTGGCAGAGGGAGAAAGGAAAGAGGGGGGGAAAGGAATACGAAAATGGGAGTCTGGGGGGTAGATAAATTAAAAGTGTTTGAACAGAAGATGGAAAAGGAGAATGTTAGATATGAAAAGGAGGAGGGAGTAGACTCGTTAATTAAAAGACTGAAAGGGTCGATTGAGAAGGTGAAGGATGAGATAGGTACAAAAGAAGGAAGAGAAGAGGGAAAGAGAGGCTGGTGGGACGAGGACTGCAGGGAGAGTAAGGAGAGAATGAAAGAATCTGTAAGAAAATGGAGGAAAGGAGAAATAGAGAAGGCGGAGTACAATAGGAGAAAAAGAGACCATGAGAAGATGCTGGAAGGGAAAAAGCAAAGGGGAAAGGAGAAATACAAGGAAGAAGTAGAAAAAGCAATCAAAGAAGGTAGGGTCTGGGATGTGATAAACAGGGAAAGAGGAGGAAGGAAGGGCGTGAATGAAGAAATAGAAATGGATGAATGGACGGATTATTTTAAGGGTCTGCTAGGGGGAGAACAAAATAGGATTAAAGGGGAAAATAGAAAGACAGTCCAGGGAGAAATGGAGGAAGCGAACGAAATAACAAGAGAAGAAGTGAATGAGGCGATAGATAGACTGAA
This sequence comes from Andricus quercusramuli, assembly GCA_932178445.1. Lineage (NCBI taxonomy): Eukaryota > Metazoa > Arthropoda > Insecta > Hymenoptera > Cynipidae > Andricus > Andricus quercusramuli. The sequence goes on from CAKNXH010049739.1 coordinate 3,955, forward strand.
AAGAAACAAGGCCACAGGAGAGGATGGAGTGGAGAACGAAGCGATAAAGTATGGAGGAGAAGGGATTAGGGAAGTGATGTGGAGGATATGCAACAAGGTCTGGAAAGGAGAAGGGTGGCCGGAGGAGTGGATGACAGGGCTGGTAGTACCGCTTGTTAAGAAAGGGGAGGGTAAGAAGGTAGAAGAGTACAGAGGGATCACTCTCATGCAAGGGGGCTATAAAATATACACAGAAATTCTAAGAAAAAGGTTAGAGAACCAGATAGAAGAGAAGCAAAGTATCCCACACAACCAGACGGGATTTAGAAAAGGGATGGGGACAATTGACAACATTTACGTACTCAACTACTTGGTTAACAGAAACTTAGGGAGAAAAAGAGGGAAATTAGTCGCTTTGTTTGTAGATTTCAAAGCAGCCTTTGACTCAGTAAATAGAAAAGTGTTATGGCAGGCAATGAAAGAGAGGGGAATAGAAGAAGGGCTGGTGGAGAGGATAAAGGAAATTTTTACTGAAACCAGGATTAGGGTGAAGATACGCGGGGAAAAAGGGGAGGTTTTCTGGACAGGAAGAGGTCTAAGGCAAGGGTGCCCGTTGAGTCCACTACTTTTTAATTTGCTGCTGGCAGACCTAGAGGAGAAGCTAAAGGAGAAAGGGAAAGGGGGGACGATCCTGGGTAATAGCAAACTATACTCCCTAGCATACGCGGACGACGTAGTTCTAATAGCAGACGATGAGAAGGGGATGAACCTAATGATAAGAATTTTCGAAGAGTACGTGGGAACAAAAGAACTGACGGTGAACGTAGGGAAGACCAAGGTGATTTGCTTCAGAAATAAAAAGACCAAAATAGGTTACGTTTGGAAGATGAACGGACAAACAGTGGAAATTGTGGAGGAGTTCTGTTACCTAGGTTTTTGGTTTGAGTCAGGAGGGGGAAACGATTTGCAGGTGAGGAAAAGAATCGAAAGTGCGAGTAAAGTAATGGGCCAAGTATGGGGTATAGGAAAGAGAAGGTTCAAGGACGATTGGAGAATGAGGGTTTGGTTGTTTGATGCGTTGGTTTGGGCGGTGTTGTGTTATGGAGTGGAGGTTTGGGGATGGAAGGAACATAGGAAAGTGGAAAGCATACATGAGAGATTTCTGAGATGGGTAATGGGGGTCAGTTGGAGTTGTCCAGGATACATGATAAGGGAAGAACTAGGAAGGGAAAAAATGGTAACTAGACAAATTAAGAGAGCCTGGAGGTTTGAAGAGAAGCTGAAAAGGGGAGAGGGGAGCAGAATAGCACAAGTATGCTTGGACGAAGTTCGGAACAAGGAGACGAGAGGCAATTTGGGAAATTCAAAATGGGAGGAAGAAAGGAAAAAAATGAGGAGTGTTTGTGATATACAGGAAGGGGTTGTGGATTGGCAGAACATTGAATTAGAGCTATTAGTAAGACAAGGAGAAGAGAGATGGAGAAAGATTATGGATTCGAAGTACAATAGATGGTATATGATGGTCAAAGGGGTGACGGAACCAGAATATTTGCAAAAGATGAAAAAGGAAGAGAAATGGAATAGGGTGATACGGTTTAGAATGGGAGAAGGAGTGAGAGCTTGTAGATATTGGATGGATGAAGAGGACAATCTATGCAGAGTATGTGGGTACGAAGTGGAGTCATGGGCACATGTGTTAGAGAGGTGTACAGGAGAGGAAGATGGACAGTTGAGTGTGGATGAATGTGTGAGATGGATCTTGGATGGTAATGGGCAGGGAGTGATGTGGATGAAAAAACTGGAAGAAATAAGAGAAAGCAAGGGATCAGGGCAGAGCCAAACGGGTAATCCTGTTTAAAGGAATCTAACGAATAAAATTTACAAATCGGTCTAAATGAATTTGATGGTAAGAGAAAACGGAAGCCCGGGAAGATCGCTCATTGTCTCTAGTCTAACTGTAGTAATAATATGATTGTTAGTAGGTAAGGCGTTGCATTAGAAAATAAGTAGCGAGTAAGTTAGACTAAGGATGAAATGTAAACATATGTACAGGGAGCGGAGGCCCTCGAACCCGTAAAAGGGAGAGTTCAAATATACATACAATACAATACATACATAGATGCATAAAATTCACTCTTGAATTAAATTAAAATTTTTTTAATGCAGAAAAATCCCGGTAAAGAAGGCTTGAATATAATAAGATTAAAAATTTCTGATTTTAACGTAAAAGCAGAGATAATTCTATTATTTTTAATATCTGATTTTCCCTTTAGGCTTCAGTGTACAAAAATAGAATAGGTTATCTCAAAAATGTAATTTCCGACATCTCTCTCGTATTCCGTGAAGCAGGATAGACTTGAAGCGTATTTAATTCACCCTAATTCCTTCAAGAAATGTGTGCATAAAATTTTTTTAATTATTAATTTTGTAATATAAGTTAGGAAGGGTCTATTTAAATTAATTCAAGTTTGCAATTCGGAGACATCAAGTGATTTGAATTCAAGAAATTTACATTGGATTTATATGTAATGTATTATCCTCAATTTCAGTATAATGAACTGAATTGAGTATAATGGATTCTGTGATAGCTAAATTCCAAATATAATTTATGTGTTTAAAAAAAAATAATAATCTTAAATAAATTGAAAATTTGAATTCAATGAAGATGGAATAAATTTCAATATGACTTTAATAATTCTACATGCATAGTCATAGTAAATAATTTAGTAATTGTGAATAAATTGTATGTAAATTCGATCGAAAATTATATTTCTCAGAAAATTATATTTTTCAAAGTGTATTGACAGGAATATCAGTTGCTTCTTTCTAATACTGTTTCTGATATAAGAGAACAAAGGGAAAATCAAGTTTTCACAGAAATTGCATTTTTCAATCCTATTCTATTCAAGCCTTCTTACCGGGTTGTTATTCGAAAAAGAGGCGGTAGCAATTTTAACAAATGAAACTTTACATTTGAAAATTCTACATCGCTAATTTCAATTGCGAAAACTCTATACAAAATCATATCTATTAAACCAATTTAATGTTTTAAATGTGAACCTAACACGATTAAATCATACATCGTAAATTTTGTGCAAAAAATAGTTGAAATTTTTGAGGAATTGTTTATAAAAATATTTTATGTGGAACTCTTTTTGTTTGGAAAGTTTATTTAAATTTGCAAAATTTCAAGTATTATTTTGTGTAGAATTTTATGTTGTAGAATTTATAACCATATTGAGTTAAAATTGAAAATAATTCATTTGTTTAATAAATATGATTGTGTAGAGTTCTCGCGTGTAAAATTAGCGATTTAGAGTACAATAATTCTTAAATTTTCATACTTGTGGTATTAATTATGAATAAAATAAAATAAAATTGAATGATAGAATTATTTTTCATTAGATTTGATTGTTTATATAATATTTGATAAAATTTTATGTATCTTGCCTCCAAACAAAATATATTTTTAATCATAAATTTAAATGACTAATTTTAGTTCAATAAGTTTAATTTATTAATTTGATTTACTCATTAAGAGTTGAGTATCAGTAAACTGAGTACCAGTAACAATAATCGAATAATGCGAATTTGTTCATTATGGATTATTATTAATATATGTGCTTTAATATATTTTTGAAAACAAGCACAATCAAAATTATTCTGACAGAAGTTTTTATTAGTTCCAAAATTTGACTTGCAAAATTCAGGAAAAGTCAAATGACCAGAAAAGTTCTGACTATACATCTATTCACTACTTCATCGCAGGTAGCTCGTCAGTCCCAGAAAGCTGGCTAAGAATTTCCAGACTTATGTAGAATTGTTTTTAAGCACGTAATTTGTGACTTTTTCAGCGCTATGTGCTCATATTTTTAGTCGCCTAAATCCATAGGCTCCGAATTTTTAATTGTAAATGGAATGGTCCACGCCTCTAGGCCCACATGTTAGTCAGTTAAAATGAATGCAACTTTATAAATATTTTATCTTACATTTTTAAATTGAAGGTGTAAACAATAAATATTCAGAAATTATTGAAAAGTTTTGAAAACTTTGATCTTTTTACTGCCTGTTTAAAATAAAATAATTCGTGAATCACTTATCTATGAGTTTTATAAATGTCCACTTGTGGAAAATTACTCTTGATATCTGCAATGTTGTTCTTGTTGCTATTTTGAGTTGAAGTTAATGAAAAAAATATATTGTAAAAATGGTTTTCTTTGGCAAAAGGATACAAATTTCAAAATGTATGTCACAGCAACCCGTGTCTATCATAAGATTCAGAATAATAATTATTAATTTGAAAACCCTTCCATCTTTCCCTTCTTATTATTAATTTCAATTGTTAAACAATTTTAATTTTTAAAGTAAAACGTTGTTATTTTTCTTTGTCATACTGTAATTTTATTTGGTATAAATTTGAAGAAAAAAACAGTTATTTTATCAGTATAGTCTCAATAGTTAATTGTTCTCTGTTATTCTTTTAGTTATTTTTAATTTGCATTGCTGTTATAAAATTGGCAGCCCTAATTTATCTGGAAATTCCATTTTAGATTTTTTTAAATTAACAATTCGATTGTTGAGAAAATTTTTTGTAATTCTAAAAAAATACTATGTACATTTTCAATCAGAATTTTTTATTCACAAATATATATTTTTTTCAGTTATTGTCATTTTGATTTTGAACAATATTTTTAAAACATGTACACTTGAAAAAGTTTTTTCTTCCGTATAAATATTTGATTATTTTAATTTGAAAAAATATTTATGAAAGGAAAATTTTTCAGCCTTGATTTATCTCTCCAAAAAAACCTGTCTCAAGCTTCAGATTTGCAAAAATTCTATATATTCTTAGATGCACTTAAATTTCGGTTCAGCCAAGTAACAAACATTAAAGTTCAAAGTACAAAAAATTATGATTTGAAAAATTATACCTATCATTTATAGAAACATGAACTTATTAGAAATTATAATAATATTTAACAAATATAAAACATAATTAACTTTTCGAGAGTATTTCTCTCGAAATTCAGTTAATTAATTACCATCATTTCAGTGCTTCTGTTATTATTAATTTTTGATTATTTATTTCAAACATGTATTTTCGGTGTGCCTGTAGACATCGCACTATTTTTATTATATTGGCATGCAAAGATATTATATATTTTTGTTGGGAAGTGCGTTGGTGCGTAGTGTTCTAAAAAGTTTAAGGCACTTCGTCGAGCCAAGTTTTTAGCCCATGTATTCGTTCTGACATTAATCCCGCTAAACGGATGAATTGTTCAATGTAAGATTTGAACCACATAATCTGAAGGGTATAGTGCCTAACATTACTGCCTCTTTTTTTTTTAAATGGTCTTGTTTTTGTGTTTTTTCAATTAATTGAAAATATGTTTTATTTCTGCGCCTGTAAGCGAGCAATCCGCCACCGGGAAAGTACCCCCGTTGAACCTAAAACAGGCGCTCTCCAAAGTATATAGAATTTACAATAATTCACCATGACGGTTTTCGAGCATGCTGAACGCAGGGGGTCGCTCGTAAATCTTCCGCTCTTTCCATTGTTGCATCCTGAGACGATTTTAGCCGCTTGAACGAAATTGATAATTATTAAAATATGCATAAATTGAATTTTTATATGCTGCATTAGGTTCATGACATAATTACGAGACGAGTAAAAAAAGATTGAAAAAAATCGGTTCACCCGTTCAATTTCTGTTGGGAGTTTTGGTAATGTTGCACTTTATTCGAGATTACCTTCAATATTGAGAATATTCACCAATCTTCCAAATCTTTTTTTCATTTTTTGTTTCAAATTATATCATCTTCAAATTTTATCAGCTAATTAAAATGCCATCGATTCATGTTTTGCGCAATTTTCGATATTGCCACAGTATTCATTGTCGGTGGATGATTTGCTTTGGTCTTTATCGAAAAACATACCAAAGTCAAGGATGATTAATCAATTCATTGAATATTCAATTCGATTCATCGATTCTAATTGTTATCAACAAGTGATATTAACAAAATGTAAACATATCGCAAATTTTGCTTCAAAGTATCTTCGTAACTTGAAATTGATTCATTTTATCAACTCGATCATTTTTGATCATGAAAATTTGTTGTATGGTATAATTTGTTCGTTTTATAAACAAATTATGTGAATAAATTCATAGTTGAGGAGTTCATTGGCAGAAATTAATCGTTTTTCTTTTTTGGTAACTTTAAATTATATGAGTGGTAATATGTTATTATTAAGATTGGTCATTCCATATTATTTGTTTATTTTCTAAACAAATTTTATAAACAAATGCATAGTTTGGTAATTTATGGACAGAAAGTAATACTTTTTTCCAATCATCATCAAGTTACACAAGTGGTGATGTTTATTGACGAAGACTTGTCAATCGATATTATTGGTTTTTGTTCTAAACAAATTGTATAAGGACATGCCTCTTTTGACCATTTAGAGATAGAAAGTGTTCGTTTTTCTTTCTACATGTCTTCAAATTACATAAGTGGTGATATGACGTGACAAAGAATTGTCAATCGATATAACTTTTTTAAAAATTAATTTTATAAACAAATGCATAGTTTGGTCGTTTACAGGCGGAAAGTAATAGTTTTTTTTAATCATCTTCAAGTTACGCAAGTGGTGATGTTTTTTGACGGAGAATTCTCGCTCGATATCATTTGTTTTTGTTTCCAATCAATCCTATCAATAAATGCGTCTTCTGACCATTTATAAAGAGAAAGTGATCGTTTTTCTTTTTACTCATCTTCAACTTACATAAGTGGTGATATGTAGTGACAAGGAACTGCCAATCGATATTACTTTTTTTTTAAACAAATTTTATAAACAAATGCATAGTTTGGTCGTTTATAGGCAGAAAGTAATAGTTTTTTTAAAATCATCTTCACGTTACGCAAGTGGTGATGTTTTTATTATTATTTGTCTTTGTTTGGAATAAATTCTATCAATAAATGCACCTTTGGACCATTTATAAATAGAAAGTAATAGTTTTTCTTTCTACTCGTCTTCAAATTACATAAGTGGTGATATTCATAGTTTGGTCGTTTATAGGCAGAAAGTAATAGTTTTTTCAAACATCTTCACGTTACGCAAGTGGTGATTTTTTTGTGACGGAGAATTCTCCATCGATATCATTTGTTTTTGTTTCAAATAAACTCTATCAATAAATGCATCTTTTGACCATTTATAAATAGAAAGTGATCGTTTTTCTTTCGACTCGTCTTCAAATTACATAAGTGGTGATCACGAAGGAATAGTAAGGAGTGGTATCACCCTATGTGTTTGGTGAGCAGAGGTGGAACAAGTGACGTCCAAGAATTCGTTAATGCTTGCTACGAATGAAAACTCGTACGCTCCCCCGTGCACATGCGCAGAGCTGTTTTCGCAGTCACATGTTATACCCACTCAATATGTTACCTTTTGACATCTCGATGCACATGTCGGTTATGTTCGTTTGTTTATGTTCGTTCAATACACAAGTTCGAAACTTCAAACGCGTGTTGACATCGATGGCATGGCAACCGCCAGTGCGCATGTGAACGGGGCAGCATAAGAGTTTTCATTCGTAGCTAGCATTAACGAATTATTGGACGTCGCTCGTCCCACTCCCCACTTACAGGGATACTACTCCTTACTATTCCTTCGTGGTGGTGATATTCAGTGACAAACAATTATCAATTGATATTACTTTTTGTTATAAACAAATGCACAGTCTGCTCGTTTATAGACAGAAAGTTATAGTTCTTTTTACAATCATCTTCAAGTTACGCAAGTGGTGATGTTTTCGTTATTGTTTGGTTTTGTTGGAAATAAATTCTATCAATAAATGCGTCTTGTGACCATTCATAAATAG
>CAKNXH010049741.1:0-14613 GCA_932178445.1 Andricus quercusramuli
TTAGTTGAAAATTGATAGTTTATTGTTGAAAATTCATGTGTTTTGTTGAAAATTAATACTTTTTTTATAGAAAATTAATCTTCTTCATTGAAAATTCATCTTTTGGTTGGAAAATTCAACAGTTTTTTGCATTTTTTCTCTCTCTTGACTGAAAAATCATTCTAATTTGAAAATTCAACTCATGTTGAAGTCATCTTTTTTGGTTGAATTTCATTATTTTTGATTAAAAATTAAAATATATTAAGGTTGAAATTTCAATGATTACATTTTTCTTTTATATTTCATCTTCTTTAAAATTAAAATTTAATTACGTGGTTGAAAGTTACATTATTTTGTTCAAAATTAATTTTTTGGTTGAAAAATGAGCTGTTTTGCTGAAAGTTCGTGTTTGCTTTAGATGACAAATAATTTTTTTACTGAAAATGCAACTATTCCATTTGAGTATTCTATCATTTTAGTTGAACATTCATCTCGTTGGCGGAACTCTTGTTTGAAAATTTATGTTTTTGATTAAAAATTAATCTTTGATTGAAAGTTGAACTATTTTCGTAAAAATTTGTTTCTTTTTTTTGAAATTATTAATCAACTGAAATTTTTTGCTATTCCATTTTTGGTTAAAAATTTGTCTTTTTTGGTAGAAAATTAATCATCTTGGTTACAAATTCATTTTTTTGGATTACAAATAATTTCTTTGGTTGAAATTTTAACTATCTTGTTGAAAAATATATTTTTTTTTTGTTAAAAAATCTTTTTCTTACCTGAAAATTGAAGTATATCATGTTTGATTAAAAATTCATGTATTTTGTTTTAAAAAATTGCTTTTTTTATAGAAAATTCATATTTTTGGTTGAAAATTCCAGTATTCCAGACATTTATTTATCATTTTAGTTTAAAATTCAACTATTTGGTTAAAAATTTGTCTTTTTTATTTGATAATTCAACTATTTAATTGAAATTTCGTGTATTTTGTTAAAAAAAATATTTTTTTTCGCAGAAAATTAATCTTCTAGTTTGAAAATTCAAGTATGCCAGTTATTTATTCATAATTTTAGTTGAAAATTAATATTTTTGTTTGACAATAAAACTACTTGGTTAAACGTTAAACTCTTCTGTTAAAAATTTATCTTTTTGGTTGAAAATTCATTACTTTCGTTGAAAATTGTTTTTTTTGTGTGTGAAAAACTGACCTTTTTTAGTTGAAAATTCAACTATTTGGTTAAAAACTGATCTTTTTTAGTTTAGAATTCAACTAATTGGTTGGAAATTTGTCTTTTTTAGTTGAAAATTCAACTATTTAGTTGAAATTTCGTGAATTTTGTTTAAAAAAAAATGTTTTTCGTAGAAAATTAATCTTCTACTTTGAAAATTCAAGTATGCCAGTTATTTATTCATAATTTTAGTTGAAATTTCATATTTTTGTTTGACAATAAAACTACTTGGTAAAAATAAATCTTTTTGGTTTACAATTCATCTATTCCAGTTGAAGATTCATCATTTTAGTTAAAAATTCATAACTTTCCTTGACAATTTTTTGTGTGGAAAATTAACTTTTTCAACTGAAAATCTAACTATTTCATTTTTCGTTGTAAACTAATCATTTACATTTCAAAATTTAGGTATTTAATTTACAATTGATACTTTTTAGTTGAAAAATCAACTATTTGGTTGAAAATTTATAAATTTTGTTGAAAAATAGTCTTTTTTGGTTGAAAATTCAAGTATTTGGGTAAAAATTCATCTGTCTTGTTGAAAATGCAATATTTTTACTTGAAAAGTTAGGAATTGTAAGAGATGAATTAAAAAAATATATTAATTATGTTTTTAATTTTTTTTTAATCATTTAAATAATCGATGGTGCTGTAAGAATATCTTGCAATAAAACTTGGCAAGGCTTTCTAAATTAAATATATTAATTTGAATGCCTAGTAACTGAAAAAACATTATAATAAACTCGCGAAACTGTATACATATTCAGAGTCGCTTTTTTAAAAAAGACGAAATATTTTAATGGCTCCGTACTATTAAAAATCATGCCTGGGAAAAACAAGAGATACCCGGAAAAAACCTTGAATTGTCAGGGAATTTTTTCCAGGACTTGAGCAGACACCCTGTTCAATTCGATATTTTAATCTGTAATTTTTATATTCCTTTGCAGAAAATTTCCATCACATGTACGATCTTCTCTCTCAGTTAAAAATTTCCGTTCTGGATCATGAACGCAAAGAGGCGAAGCAGAAATATCACGATGCACTCAGAGCTTACGTTGTACAATATTTCGGAAGACCTCTCGAAAAACTTAATGTAATTAATAACTTATTTTATAATATTTAAGGGAACATTTTTCTACGATTCGTAAACTAAATCAGCAAAAACGTTTTTAGTTCTTCTTTGAAGGAGTTCAAGCTAAAGTAAGCACAGGTGTGAAAGAATCTGAAATAAGTTACCAGATGGCCTTCAGCAAACAGGAACTAAAAAAAGTTTTAAAAGAATACCCGGCAAGAGAAGTGAAAAAAGGACTCGAGCATCTCTACAGAAAAGTGGAAAAGCACCTATGCGAGGAGGAAAACTTACTGCAGGTAATACCACTAGCAGTCAAATTTTCAATATCAATGTTTCAGGGTGGCTTCTAAAAAAATAAGTTTATTGTCATTTTCCGGTTCCAAACATTTTTCCAAATCATAAAAATTAGAACTTTCATACCTGAAAAAATGTTCAATTTAATTATTGGATACTTAACTACAAAATCGAAGCATTAGTATCATTAGAACTCTTCTAAATTTAAAGTATTTAAAATTGGATAATATTTAATTTTTCAATTCATCAAACAATTTGATCAGACTTTTTTCGAACTTCGGCTTCTTTTTTCTTATCAGAAAAAAGCTTATCACACTATTTTCCTACTATTTCGAAAACATCACACTAAAGACACTGTTTTTTCACAATTGTTTGCTAATGCCACTATTTCTTTATTTTTCTTTGAAAAATATTTTTGAACTTCTTCGCTAATTGACTACAAATAGCCTCAATGGCTGATTAGAGGCCGTACAAAATGTTGAATTTTCAAGACCAAAAAAAAGCGTTTAACAAAACAGCTGAATTTCAAAACCAAGTAGTTAAATTTTCAACAAGAAAAATGAATTCTCAAAGAATTATATAAATTTACCACAATACAGTTAAATTTTCTAACGAACTGTTAAATTTTCAAGCCATACAGCCGAATTCTCTACAAAACAGTTTAATTTTCATAAAAAAAAGTATTAGTTGATATTGAAACCAAAAAAGATTTTAATTTTAAATAAAAAGCAGTTCAACATAAAAGAATAATTTAAACAAAATATTTGAATCCTCAACTAAAACAGAATAATTTTCAACCATAAAGTTGCATTTAAAAAAAATGGATTTTCTACCAAAAAAGACGAATTTTTTATAAAATACATATATTTTCGACCAAATAGTTTAATTTTAAACCAAGAGGATAAATTTCCTATAAAGAATACGATTTTTTAAGACTTTTGAATGAAATAGTTGAATTTTCAAGCTAAAGGAATGAATTCTCTACAAAACAGTTGTATTTTCAACCTGGAAATACTACTTTTGCACCAAAAATGTAATACTTGATTTTTAAACCAAAAAACATATTAATTACAAAAAACAGTTGAATGTAACCAAAAAAGATGAATTTTTAACAAAAATACATAAATTTTTAACCAAATAGTTGGATAAAAAAAAATTCGAACAAATTTTACTTTCAACTAAATATTTTGAACAAATTTTATTTGATTGATTTTTAGTTAATATTTTTTTCGTCTCTAAAATTTTTCGAGTATATATGTTGATTTTTTCAACTAAAATTTCTCAGTTTTTAACAAGAAATGGCGTAGTTAAATTTTTACGGAGAATTAATTTTGAATAAAAAAAAATGAATATTCTACAAAACAGTTAAATTTTGTATAAAATAGTTGAATTTTATATCAAACTGTGGAATTTGCAAGCCAAAAAGACGAAATTTCTATAAAACAGTTGAAATTTCAACTCGAGAATATGAATTTTTTAACAAAAAAGTTAATTTACAATTTTCAACGAAATACTGGAGTCCTCAACTAAAATAGATTAATTTTCAATCAAACAGTTGCATTTTTAACAGAATAATTTCTAACCAAAAAGATGAATTTTTAACAAAATAATTGTATTTTCGATTTTTAAAAAACTTGTTAGTCAAGACAGAAAAAAAATGTCAATTAAATGGTTGAATTTTCAAGCCAAAAGGACGATTTTTCAGCAAAACAGTTGAACTTTCAACCGAGAAGAATGAACTTCATTAGAATTGTGAAATAATCCGCAGCATTAAAATATTCAGGATTTAAATATTTTAAAAGATTTTTAGGAATATCATCAGATTTCATGTAATTTTACGGGATTTTAACGAATTTTATAATATTTTAATGGATAAAGAATGTGAAGGGATTTCTAAAGGACTTGAAAGATTTTAGGATATTTTAAAAGATTCCAAGGAATTTTAAAACGCTTTAAAAAATGTCAAGGTATTTTAAAAGATTTCAAAGGATTTGAAATATTTTATGGTATTTCAAGGGATTCAAAGGAATTTTTGAAATATTAAAAAAATTGAAGGAATTTTTAAGGATTTTGAGGAATCTAAACAATTTTTATGCAGGTTTAAAGAATTTCCTAGAATTTCGGAAGATTTGGAAAGATTGTATAGGACCTATAAGATTTAAGGATATTTCCATAATTTAAGAGATTTTCAAAGGATTTCAATAAATTTTCTAGGATTTCAGGAAATATCAAATATTTGAGGGTATTCCCAAGGATTTCAAAGAATTTTCAAAAGATTAAAAAAGTGGTATGCGGGTTTTAAGAATTTTCTAGAATTTTAGATAATATCATCAGATTTTATGGAATTTCACGGATTTTATTGGATTTCAACGGATTGTAAAGCTTTCAAGTGAGTTTATAATATTTCAAGGGGTATCAATAGAAATTTCATAAGATATCAGAAATTTTAATAAGTTTTGAAAGATTTAAAGGGTTCTTGTTTCTTTTTTTTTTAATTTTAAGGACTACATTTTTTAAATTGATATTAAGAGTCATAAATCGATAATCAGGAAAACAAAAAATGTCATCCCTTCCATCTCAAGAAAAATGATAAAACCAAAAAAAAGGCCTCTTTTAATTCAGAAAAGCTTGAAAATAAACATTTCCTGCCTTCCATTTCAATGAAAATATTAATAATAATTTCAACTCGATAACAATCTTAACAATATAAAATGTTCCACTGCCAATTCAACAAAAAATAATGAATAAAATTTCCTCACTTTCAACTCGATAAAAATGTTAATAACAGAAATATGTCTCCAGAAATTTAGAAAAAATTCAAAACCAAAATGTCCTCCCAATAAATATGTTCAGGAAACATTATCCTCTTTTAAATCAGGAAGAAGATTAAAAATAAAGAGTCCCCCTTCAAGTCAATCAAAAAGCTAAAAAGAAAGAATGGCCTATTCCAATTCAGAAAGTAAATTAATAATCACAATTTCATCCCTTCCAAATCAATAAAAATTAAAAAAGGCCTCTTTCAATTAAGAAAAAATTGAAAACCAAAATTTCTTCCCTTCTAACTTAATAAAAATGTTAAAAATCAAACATTTCCCTCTCCCAATAAGAACGATAAAATCAAAAAAGGGCCTCTTCCAATTCAGATATAGAATTTTTGTGTGAAAAATTGTAAAGCTAATTTTTTGTTTGTATTTTCGAACTTGCAGAGCAAAAATTCGAAAAAAAAGTAAGAAAAATTGACAGTTTTAGACAAACACTTGTCAAAGTTTCAATTTTTACCAGTATTTCAATAGAAAAATGTTTATTTTAGTGAAATGTTTTTTTTCTTCTCAAAATCTCTTCGATAGATTTGGCTAAAAGTTTTACATTTTGACGATCAGACTTACCGAAACAAAAGGTCCATACCCACGAACTAGAAAGATTAACGCTACCTCTACTTATTTGAAAGTGATTTCATACCGTAGCAGTTGAATAAAAAATCTCTTAGTGATTTTAATTACTATGATTTCCATACTTGGATGTTTAAGGGTTTAAGGTAAGAAAACATTTAGATTTCAAAATTCCCTGACTTTTCCCTAACCATTTTTTTAACCTTTTGTTTTAGTAAGCCTGATCGTAAAAATGTGAAACTTTTAGCCAAATCTATCAAAGAGGTTTTGAGAAAAAAAAAACATATTTCACTAAAACAAGCATTTTTCTATTAAAATACATGTAAAAATTGACAATTTTACAAGTGTTTGTATCAAAACTGTCAATTTTTCTTACTTTTTTCTTCTGAATTTTTGCTCTGAAGGTTCTCAAATACAAAAAAAATTAGATTTAGAATTTTTTACAAAGAGCTATTTACTTTACATTTGGTGCGGGGTCCTTTGAAAACCAAAATTTCCTCCATTCCAACTCAATAAAAATAAACAATAGCCTTCTTCCAATTCATAAAATATTGATCAAATTAAAAAATAAAATATTTAAATTGAAATAATTCTGTTAAAAAAAACATTCACTTTTATTTTCACAGACCCAACTTGAAGCATTTTAAATATTGTAAACCATCAAAGGTTAATCATTCTAAAGTCGTTGAAAATTACATGATTTCCAATTGAGAGGTTTGAAAATAATGAATTCAAGCTTAAGTGAACGGCTAATAATTAAACAATTCCAAACTTCATTTAAAATTGTAGTATTCTTGAATAAGGGTCGTGAAACTAAACCGTTAAAAATAATTTTCAAACTGTGCATCAAGCTTTTTAAAATGCATCATTGTAATTTAAAGTGCAAAAGTAATAACTTGAAAATCAACTATGAAGCATTTGCACGCGAAAAACGATATATTTTTTTGTAATCTTTCAAATATTAATATTTTTAATAATTTTTCTCAATTCCTCAGTGAGAAAAAGAGAAGGTAAGTAAAAAATCCTTGGGGGGAGGTGATCGCCAGTTTCGCCACCCTATAGATCCGCGCCTGGGTAGTACTCAGAAAAAAATACTAAAAAATTTAAAATATAATGTGAATGTTATTACATAAAAATGCTTAAAACAATGTTAAAAATTTGTTTTCCAGGTTGTCTGGCGTGAAATGCAGAGCGAGTTTATAGCGCAGTACACTTACATCGAGGGAAGAATTCATAGATGCTATCCAGACAGTATGGTGACGTTAGAGTTCTCAGTTCAAGATATATTAGACTTCTTTTCGGAAATAGCACAGTCTCATTAAACTAAGTGATAACCGACGGAAGAGAAAGAGAGAGAGAGAGAGAGAGAGCAATAAACAAAAGTAATTTCTACATCTGCTGAGTCAGTCTTTTCCTATTTTAAAGTCTTTACTTCTATCTTGGATTATACAATATAGCTTACTCGATAAAAAAATTATAGGTAGTTGTAAATTATAGGTAGTCTATAAATCAGTAAAAATTTCTTAAGATCCTAGGCAAACCGCGACTTTTGGTTCTAAACGAGGTTTTAAATGAACAATCATTAGGCACGAGAAATTAATTTCGTACCCGAAATCAGCTCAAGGTGAATTGCTTGTGCACGAATTTATGATGTTGATGAGTTGTTTTGAAGCATCATTTTTGTTCGCTTGACGGTGCCAGTTTTACAATTATTTACATTACTGGCGAATCGCAACGAATTGAGCGTTTCGTTGTAGCAATCGTCCAGAGGAGAAATGTTGAGAAGCATAAGGGTCTTGGAATTACCTCCCAAAGACGGCATTAGAAGGTGCGTCAGCTTTGAGTTTCTATAGGGTATGTGATCCTGCTTTTTCAAAAGAGCCAGGATCACGTTTCCAAGATTCGAGAGAGACTTGTTGATATTTTTTGTCTCGGCTGTCCGAGCAGCTTCCTCTCCCTTCAATCGCTCAGAACCAGCTAAATCGACCAGATTGAGGTTGCCTATCGATATTTCGTCTTTTCGGGCATGCTTACCGATCAATCGAATTCGGGCGACTGAGTGCGACCTTGAAGATCTAAAATCATAAATATTTTTTGTTTATTATATCATTTGTCATTCCTACTATTTAAAATTATAGCGGTCATTGAAAATGGGTATTAACGAGGGGTTGACCACTCGACTTTTGAGTGATTTTTTTAGATTTCCACATTTCAATGAATAACGAAGATTTCAAAGGACTTCCAATGATATATAAATTTCAAAGGTTCAAAAATATTTCACATGGATTTAAAAGTATCTAAAAGATTTCAAAAAAAGTTCAAAGATTTCAGAAGATTTCACAAAGATTTCAAAAGGTTTATGAAAATGAGATTTCGCAAAAATTTCAAAGATTTTACAAAAATTTCAAAAAAAATCACAAAAATTTCGGAACAATTTCGAAAGAATTTCAGAGGTTTCGTAAAACTTTCAAAAATTTCAAACGACTTCAGAAAATTTCAAAAGTTTTCACTAAAATTTCAAAAATTTTAGAAAGATTTCACAAAAGTTTCAAGGATTTCGCAACATTTTAAGGAAGATCTCCCAAATTTAAAAAGATTTCATAAATATTAAAGAGATTTGGCAAAAATTTTAAAGATTTCACAGATTTTATAAAAATTTCAAACGATTCGAAAAATTTCAACAAAGTTTCGCAAAGAAAAATTTAAAAAATTTCAAAAAATTTCAAAAGATTTCACAATAATTTCAAATATTTCAGGAAGTTTTCAAACATTTTGTTTTTGAGAGATTTAAGAGATTTCGCAAAGATTTCAAAGAATTTCAGGAAATTTCAAAAGTTTTCACGGGAATTTCCGAACAATTTCGCGAAGATTTAAGAGATTTAGCTAAATTTTCAATGATTTTACAAAGTAAGAAATTGCATAGATTGCACAGATTTCACAACGCTTTAAAAGAATTTCAAATTTTTTTTAATGATTTCATAAAAATTTCAAAAATTTTATGAAGATTTCGAAGGATATTAAAAAAATTCTAAACATTCCACAACAATTTGAAAAATTTCGTAAACATTTCAGAAAGATTTCACAACTGATTAGAAAACATCTCACAAATTTGACAAAGATTGCACAAAGATTTAGAAGATTTCGCCAAGATTTCAAAGGTTTTCAAAGCATTTCAAAAGATTTCATAACAATTTCAGAACAATTTAATAAAGATTTCAGAGATTTCGCAAAATTTTGAAAGATTCTAAAAGATTTCAAGAGACCTTACTGAAAATGTATTTTTACAATAAATTATAATAAACTACAGTAATATGCAAATTATATTTTTTTAAAGCTTTGCAATAGCTTGTAAACTTTTATGAAAGTGTGTTAATTCTAGCATGAAAATTGTACATAGTTTCTAATTGTCAGTGAAGATAATTTTTAATTGTCAGGTAAGCTGCAAAACTTCGGTTTCAAAATTGCCTGACTTTTCCCTGAATATTAATATTTAAAGACAAGAATTCTAATCTAATATCATTTTTAATAAAAATCTTTTATAAGTAAATAAAAACAATGGTGAATTTAAGATTTTCAATTTATTATTCTTGACAGTTATTTAAAGTGCTCCTTTTAGAAATTCGCTGAATTTTGCCAGGTATTTTCCAAACTCCCTGACTTTTCCCTGGGTAACAAAATTTCTTATCTTTTCCATGATTTCCAGATTTTCCCTGACCTGCAGCTACTCTTCTATTCTTATTTTAAAAAATCTTAAAAATTGTAGAATAAAAAAATGCATTCTACTATAAACTATGAGCGTTTGCTAGACTGCGTACACTTACAAAATTTTAAAAGTAATTACAAATTTGTACAAAAATTTACAATTTTCACATTGTTGTATGTAGTTTATTGTGAAAATACATTTTCATCATGAGATATGAAAGATTTCACAAAAACTTGTACACAAGATTTGCAAGAATGATCAACCCCTCAGGTATTAACAACTTGTTAGGTAAAACAAAAATGAAAAATATATTTAAAAATTACAAATAAATTGAAATTGAATCAATTACCTCTCATTGGATTGGGTGGCGGCCACTGCTCGATTTTGCTGGGCGATTAGAAGACATTTGTGAAGTTCTTCAGGACTGTGGATTTCCTCGACTTGAAGATTGCTAACGTACAAGTCATTTCCTTTGCTATCAGCCATTCGTATCTCTAGCAACTTAGGCTGGGAGTCCAATAAATCCACTATATGCTCATTATAAATTTCGAGGAAGCTCGCTTCGATTTTGTATTCCCAACCGAGCAATTCGAACTGTTTCATCTCACTGAAAATATGTCTCACCTGAAACAAACAGATAGATTTTCAAATGTGTGTTCTCATTTATTGACAGGGTGCCTTATTCAATCGAATTGAATTTAACTGGTACAGGCCTCAGATGACACTATTTTACTGCTATTTCGAAAAAATTACACTAAAGAACACTATTTTCTGACAATTGCCCGCTAATGCCACTATTTCTTTACCTTTCCTTGAAAAATATTTTAGAACATCCTCGCTAATTTGCTAAAATAATATGTCCGCCATCAGAACTAATCACAATATATCAGAAAATTGTCTCAATGGCTGATTAGGGGCCGTGCATAAATTACATAAAGTTTTTTTTTTCTGAAATTTCAACCAAAACAGATAAATTCTCAAAAAAGTATTAGTTGATATTTTAACCAAAAGAATATTTTTATTTCAAATCGAGAACTGTTAAATTGAACTAAATAGGGCGAATATCCAATAAAATAGTTGGATCCTCAAACAAAAAGATTAATTTTCATCCAAACAGTTGCATTTTTAAACAAAAGAGATGAATTTTCACTCAATAGGAAAAAATGTCAACAAAATACACAAATTTCGAACTAAATAGTTCAATTTTAAACGAAGAACAATAATTTTCTACCACAAAATACTAATTTTCAACAAAATACATAAATTCTAAACCCAATTGTTGAATTTGCAACAAAAAAGATAATTCGCAAGCAATCAGAGCTGAATTTTCAACAAAATAGTTCGATTTTAAATTTACAAAATTAGTTCTTAACAACAAGAAAACAACGAATTTTCAACTAAAATGATGAATCTTCAACAACAAAAATGAACATTTGAAAAATCAATTTTCGGCCTGAAAGGAATTTTTAACGAAAAAATATAATAGTTGATACTTTAACAAAAAAAAAGATTGTAATTTAAAATAAAAGACAGTTGAATTTAACCAACAAAGATGAATTTTCAATAAAAAATTTAATCTTAAAAAAAAAATTTTCTACCAAAAAGTACGAATTTTCAACCAAATAGTTAAATTACTATCGAGCCAGAGCTACGAATTTTCTACAAAACACATGCATTTTTTTATCAAAAAATTTGAATTTTCAACGAAAAAAGTTCATTTTCAAGCAAACAGAATAGTTTTCAACGAGACAGTTGCATTTTAACCAAAGAAGATTAAATTTATACAGAAAGAAATGAATTTTCAAACCAAAAAGATTAATGTTCAACACAATGATTGAATTTTTGTTGAAAAAAATTGGTTAATCAAAAAAAAAAAAAAATGACAATCAGATCCTTCAATTTTAAAGCCAAAAAGACGAATTTTCAAAAAAATAGTTTAATTTTCAGTTTAAAAAAATTAGATTTCAACAAAACAAAAAAAAAAGAATTTTCAACTAAAATCATGAATCTTCAACCAAAACAATTAACTTTTTAGAAAGTAGTTCAACTTTTAACCAAGAAGTTAAATTTTCGACCTAAAAAGAAAATTATTTTATGAAAAATATAATAGTTGATACTTCAACAAAAAATGTTGTAATTTAAAATAAAAAACATATGGATTTAATCACCAAAGAAGAATTTTCGACAAATACTTGATTTTTAACAAAAAAGACGAATTTTCAACCAAATAGTTGCATTTTCTACTAAACTGTTGAATTTTCGAGCCAAAACTATGAATTTTCTACAAAACACTTGAATTTTAACCCCAAAAATGTGAATTTTTAACCAAAAAAGATTAAATTTCTACCGAAAGAGATGAATTTTCAAACCAAAAAGATGAATGTTGACCACAATAGTTGAATTTTCAATTCAAAAAATTTGTTATTTAAGAAAGAACAAAAAATCTCAATCAAATCGTTGAATTTTAACGCCAAAAAGACGAATTTTCAACAAAAAAGTTGAATTTTAAAACACGAAGTATGAATTTCTAACAAAATAGTTGAATTTTTAACAAAATAATTAAATTTTTAACCAGGAAAGATGAATTCTTAACAAAAAAAATTATTAGTAGTATCTACAACTGAAAAGAATGACCTTCCAATCAAAAAAATTTGAATTTTCTTATTGGGTTCCATTAATTCATTTCGAATTTAAGTTGAAAAAAGAGATAAAGGGAGGTATGTGAAACCTTTGGCAAATAAATAGGAGTTTTGTTAATTTATAGACTAAATAAACATTGAAGTTCATATTTCAGACTTGAAAAATTTTATGACACTATTTTTTTTTAAATTTGTGACACTCTTTACACTATTTTCGATCTCTTAAGGGAGTCTGAGGCCTGCTAGTGACATAAAAGTAAAACTTACAGTCCTTGGTATCATTCCTTCCATTTC
Organism: Andricus quercusramuli; assembly: GCA_932178445.1. Lineage (NCBI taxonomy): Eukaryota > Metazoa > Arthropoda > Insecta > Hymenoptera > Cynipidae > Andricus > Andricus quercusramuli. Next base: position 12,600 of record CAKNXH010049741.1, read on the forward strand.
CGTTCCAGGGAAGCCTTCCATTGTATAAGTTTTCCCAGAGCCCGTTTGGCCGTAAGCGAAAACGCAAACGTTATAGCCATCCAAAGCTGATTGCACAAGTAACGACAATTCTTGAAATATGTCTTCCTGAGATGTATTGGGAGGAAATACTTTATCAAATTGGAATTCTTGCCGAGACTGACGTATTTTACCACCACAGCCCATTTCTCCACCATCGCCACGTCCAACGTCTATTGTGCATTCGTCGAGGTAATTAATAGAGCATAATCTGTAGGAGAAGGATAATGTTTTTTAAAAATGTTTAGATACCGAATACACATTTAAAAATGCAGATAAGGATAACAGGGTTGCTACAAAATCTCAATTTCGAGATTCCCTGACTTTTCCCTAACCAATTTTTCATTTTCTCTGACCGTTATAAATTTTTAGTTCAGGTATAAAGACAACCTTGCAACTAGGAGATCAATCATTTAAATGCAAAAAAAGTTTGTTTCTTCATCTTAAAGACTTTTAGCGACAACAATCATACAAAATTTCATAAGTGGACATCCACAAATTGCGTAAAACGATTTGGAAGTAGATTTTGGTAAAACCTTACTGTTTCTTATGAAGGTGGGGGGGGCCGCCCCCATTCGTATGAAAAATGTTTACTAAAAAAAGTAAATAGTTGATTTTTCAACAACAACAAAAAAGAATTTTCAACAAAATACATGAATGATTAATTAAAAAAGATCAGCTTAACGTTAAAAAATTAGTATTGACAAAAGAAATAAATTTTCAACCAAATAGATAAATTATCAACAAAATACATGAATTTTCAACCATGTAGTTGAGTTTTCATCTGAAAAAGATAATTTTTGAATTAAAAATGATTCAGCACAAAATTAATTTTCAATTAAAAAAGGGCTGTTACGGCCTCCACCCAAAACTAATAATAATAACATCCAAAAGATTAATTTTTTACAAAACAAGATGCATTTTTGCAAGTTTAGCTATAGTTTGAATATATCGTTAAAAAAATATGTTAAAAGTAACATTTAATGATAGAATCCATTTATTTTTAATATGTTAGAGTGCTAAATTGAATTTCAATTAATAAAAATTACATAAAAATCAAGAAAATTCGCCTTACGATTACTGGGATAGAGGTCACGATTACTGGGACGTTTACCTTACATGCATTTTGAAAAAAATCGTTAAACTTTTAACCAAAGAATTTAATTTTACCAAAAAAGAGGAATTTTACCAACACATAGGAATTGTCAACAAAATACATGAATTTTCAACCAGAAAGATTAATTTTCAACCAAAAAAATCAATTTCCTACGCAAAAAAAAATTATTTTCAACAAAAGAAATAAATTTTCAACCAAATAGATAAATTATCAACAAAATACATGAATTTTCAACCATGTAGTTGAGTTTTCATCTGAAAAAGATAATTTTTGAATTAAAAATGAAATAATTAATTTAAAATTTGACAAAAGTTAATTTTCTACTACAAAAAAAAAAGGAATTTTCAGCAAACTAGTTCAATTTTCAATCAAAAAGATGAATCTCTAACAAAAAAATGAATTATCAAAAAGAAGTGAAATAGTTGATATTTAGAACAAAAACATTTTAATTTCCAATCTAAACCAGTGGAATTAAAAAAATAATAATTTTCAACAAACTAATTGAATCCTCAACCAAAACAGATTTTCCAGTCAATAAAGAGAAAAATGTCATCCAAAATGTTAAGTTTCCAATGGAAAAAAAGGAATTTTCCACCAAGAAAGTTGAATTTTTAACAGAAAAATATGAATTTTCAACCCAGTAAAGACGACTTTTCAACAAAATTAATTAATTTTTAACTAAAAACAATACATTTTGAAGTGAAAATGAAATAGTTAAAATTATTACTTTTTAACAACAAAAAAACAATTAATTTTAAAGAATATGCTCAAACTTTCAACCAAAGAAAATGAATTTTTAATCAAATAGATGAATTTTCACCCGAAAAGATGAAATTTCAA